>OMLP01017399.1:40489-69784 GCA_900302685.1 Spondyliosoma cantharus | reverse complement strand
GGGGGGTGTCACAGAAACCAAAAACTAGCAGCAGCTGAGTGTGACTGGCTGAAGACTGCTCTCTAGTGGTGGTTTTGCTGACGTTGTGGTTTCGCTGACCCTTCACTTTCACCATAACATAGGATTTTGCTTTCATGCAGTCAGGAGTGTGTGAAGTGTCCGGATCAAGTGGATGTTCATCATTTGATAATGCTAAATCACAGTTCTGTAGGTAGGTACAGAGTTACAGTGGACAGATGAAAACAGTGAACGGTCATTTCAAAGGAGGCTGTGGAGAAGGATTCACAACTGGTTTAGTTATAACTTTATATTAAAGCCACGACAATGATCATCTCATAGTTTGGTTGTCAGTAGGGTTGCTGTGATAGACTGTTTTCAAGGTATGCTGTGGTATGAATTGTTGTACCCTGTACATGAGCTTATGTGTTGTTGAATTGTTTTTTAAAAAAAGTCGTTTTCAGTTTCATGTCTGTCAGGACATAATATCTTGTGAAATTATAATAAAGCATGTGTTCAACCATAAACCATTCTGTTATAATTATAATAATAAATATAATACTACTACTGATGAGGATGATAATAACAGTAATGAAAATTCTGTGATACCGTATATCATGATGATACCAGAGGTTTATCGTACCATAAAAATGTCATACCATTGCAACCCTAGTTATCAGCTATAAAATGAATTGCCAACTGTTGGTTTCCTCCTAAATGATCAATAGCTGCCACTTGAGATACTCAGTGCGCCTCCGACAAACGGCTACCGCACAGCGCTCCCGGTATTTTAAAGAGCTAATTTAAATGAAAGTAGGACACTTTAGAAAATAACATTCACATTTCAACAGGCTGACGGAGATTTTTTACATGCAAGTAAAATTCTGTGATGTCAGCTTGTTAAATGCGAGTGTGTTCTTGTTTCTTTCCTCCTCTACGACAGACGTCTGAATATCTTTGGGGTTGTGCACAGAAACACTCGAGGGAGCCTCGACCTTGAAACACTTGATCGACATATTTCAACTTTTTCAGATATTTAAGAACAAATAACTAGAAGAAAAATGGAGCCAATTTTCATTTCATTCAGCCCATGTATGCTGGGACCTCGTGTCAGCTAAATATCTGGGAGAACATCGCAACACAGCTGCTGCTGAAGTGTATATTTTCTTTTATTTTCCATCAACGGATAAATGCAGACGCTTTAATCCCACCACCAAGAATAACTGCCTTATTTCCTCTTTGATATTCTTATTTGTATTTTATTTTTGTCATGAAAGTCTCCCAACGCTGATATAAACAGCCACAAAGAAGCCCCAGTAGCAATTCTGTGTGTTGCCCACAGGGTGGCGGTCAAGAGCACAGAGCTGCTCTACCTCTACGGACAGCTGGACCCTCGCGTGCGTTTCCTGGTGTTCGGCGTGCGCTGCTGGGCCCGAGCTCACGGCATCACCAGCAGCATCCCTGGAGCCTGGATCACCAACTTCTCCCTCACCGTCATGGTTCTATTCTTCCTGCAGAGGAGGAGCCCTCCCATCATCCCCACCCTGGACCACCTAAAGGGCCTGGCAGGTAGCACCCAGCACCACCTGACTGACCCCACTCTTTTCCCCTGTAACCAAGAATAGAACTGAGGTTAGGGCGATATGATGACATGTGATTATGATAGTGATAAAGATAACATCTATAACAGCACTACTACTAATAACAATAATGATGATGTTATTATTATCATCATCAACAGTACGATAAAAGGGATTCTTAAAAAGAGAGTTAAAGGTTTGAATCCTCAGGCAGGGAGTCCCACAGCCTGTGGAGATTTTGACACCATCAGATGGACCCTGCTCAGAGGACCTGCAGCAGTGAGCAGGCTCACAGTGGTTAGCAACTCATTAATATGGTGGTATTTATTTCCTTAATATTTTTGTAGAAGGTATTTGCGTGCGATGGTACAAACAATTAGCGCAACTGCTTGTTTTTCCTTCACTATGATGCAGTGTTTAAATGTGTAGGAATTAAGCTACATTTGAATTTGACTGAAGAATTTGAAATGTGCCGAGACCGAGGTTTCAGTGTTGGCTCTGCAGCAGACGTTAGAGCACACCTTACCTCCTCATTACCACGTGTGTGAACGGGTTCTATGATAATACGAACCACCGGCACGCCACACTGCCTGCCACTGCAGCTCCTCCATCTCTGTCTACTCTCTCTTCCTCTCTGTCACCTTGGCTGCCTGATAATTGCCTTCCAAAAGCAATCTACCCCCCTCCTCTCCTCCACCTCCCTCCGCCGTCTCCACTTCCTCCACCTCCTCTCCCTCCGCCCCGTTTAGCACAGACTCTATCACACGGAGTGCTTACAGGACAATAAAAGGCCCATCACTCCGGGAAGGTCAATGACCCCGCCTCCTCCGGACACACACGGCAGCATGCAAGCAGCTATTTAAACAGCGGTGTTACACACACACAACACACAACACACACACACACACCAGCATCGGCCGCCTCACGGTGGTGAAGGAGACTGGTTACAAGGGCACCGCTGGAGAAGAAAAACAGCCAAGCAAAGAGATGATCCATACTCTCTGTTCTCTGACCACTTTCATATTCATACATGTTCATGCAGCTCGCTGTCCGTCTCCCCCGCTTCGTTCTGCTTCCTCTCCACGAATGCGCCGACACCATCCGTCTGTGTCTTATTTATGGCCATCATAGGCCTGTTAAGGCAGTCATTTACCTTGTATCCCTGCTCTCGTCCCACAAGGTCCCGCGGACAAGAGCGTGATTGAGGGGAACGACTGCACGTTTGTCAGCGACTTCAGCAGGATCCAGCTCCAGAGCAACACAGAAACACTGGGTGAGCACGAGAGCGTGGAGTCTGGAGCTGCAGGGCTACAACTCACTTTGATTGATACCGCAGTTTCTGTTAGCCACTAACTCCACTTTCTAACTTTTCTCTCAGAGCAACTGCTGTGCGAATTCTTTGACTTCTACGCCACCTTTGCTTTCGGCAAGATGTCCATAAATATCAGACAGGTATGTATGATTATTCGTGTCCGTAGTGTCCCATGTAACCACAGGCGACGGAACATGCGAGGAAAATTAATTTTGTCTTGCTTATGTAGCTCAGTGATTCCTGAGCAGGGGCACTTGAACCGCAGAACTCACCTCTGATTGGTTGAAGAGAAGCTAAAAGAATGTGTGTATGAGCATCTATTCACTGAGTCAGCTGTTACACCTGAACACTACGTAGCTTACGAGCAAGCGGCGACGGATGAATCTGCAGAGCGATTTGTGGATCCAACCCTCTAACGCCGCCGCCATTACTGCAATAGAACCTCCGCCTGCAGCAGCATGGGTAGTTGGATTAAACACAGTGGCGCCCAGTTAATGATAATGTTTTTTTATATGGATGGAGACCTTGATGTCATTCATATTTTTCATAGCAGACATTGATTATGACAATGGCCAGAATAGATGATGGAGGAACACTTTTCAAATGATGAAGAGCTGTGTAATATACTAACATCACTGTACTAGCTGGCTAGCATAATCTATCAAGAGCTCCATTTAATCATCGCAGACCAGATGCATCAGGAAAACATTTAAAAAGGCAAATTTGTCTTTGTTTTAAAAACGTATGCGTATTCAAGATTATTTCGTTAATAGCCTGGCAAACAAGCAGACAATCAGGCCTCATGTAGAGGGTCAAAATTACAATAATGATAAATTAATTAAAGTAATTATGACATTGATCCACTTCTACCCGACATCTTGGTCCTCTGCCTGTCCAGTGAATCTATTTAAAGTGTTTGGTCTCAGACAGGCCACTCATCATGAAGTTGAGGCTCGTGTACTTCACATTGAGTTTGTTGCCACAGTTTGGCGCTGCTGTTGGAGCAGCTGACACCAGCACAGGCTCTTCATGACGTCCTGGATGTCGTTGTCAAAAGTAACTTTGCATAGAAAGTAAAGGGAAAAGTACGAAATCGCTCGCTTCTGAGCGCAGCTTGCATTGTAATGAGGACATGTTGTTGAGCGAAGCCGGCGCAATAATGACGGCTTGTCTACTTCCTTCTGGTACTTCCTCAGATGTGTGTATAGATGAGTAACTGAAAAACAGTCAAAACGTAGGCTGAAAGTAATGTTTGAATAGATGAGAAGGATTTAATTATCTACTGTGTTTCCACTATTCATCAGTCATTTCTAATAGTACTGCTTAAAAGTGGTTGACATCGTTATCCCACAGTCATTGATAAACAGTTAGCTAGAAGTATTGGTTCGTTGAAATATTAAGCTAAAAGCAATGTACACATGGATAAGATGTCCAGATTCTGCCACTCCCAGCTGATAACGGAACAAACTGAACGAACATTTCACCGTATGAAAAAAATTCACTTTACATCCAGTTTAAAATGTGACTGTGAACGCGGTGGTCTGTAGTGACGGACCTCCAGGGAGTCAACAGCTGAATGTGCAGCTCCTCTCAGCTTTACGGAGCTTTGATGGTCACGGCATCATTTCATCCAGCAGCAAACAGCAAACAGACGCAGTTAGAGACCAGCTGGTGAACAAGCCGGAGTCGCATATTTCCTTCAGGGTTTGTGGAGCCCTTACATTTATCTGGAGCGCAGACGCATGATTCCAAATGAACGGCAGGCTCTCTGTGTATCTGCTCTGCTGCCTTTCATGCTGACTGAAACATCCATCACAGATGCAACTGATGAGAGGACACAAACAGCCTACATACCATAACTCAACTCGCCACACAACTTTCTTCTATACATCAGGTGCCAAATATCATGTCGGTATTCCATCTCTTAAAGTAAACTTTAAAGACTTTACCTTATTGTGTTAAACACGTTCTTATCGCGTCACATGCCCCCTGCATAAATACTGAATAAATAAATGGTGCGCACCTCCTCTCCCTGTCGTCCTTTAGCTCTCCATCGTATCTGCACATGTCTGACATATCTTTTTCTGTGGGGGACACAAAGGGCGAGCTGAACCTTCAGCCGTGGTGACAAGCTTGAGGGTTCTGGAATGACTGCAAAGACGTCGGCTCCCCTTTGTGGCAATTCAAACTAAATCAGGAAATGGATATAGGGCCGCATGTTATCGAGCCAGACAGCTTCTCCAAGTCACTTATGTGAGGATATTCTCAATATTCAGATTCACCATTATCACAATGATGGAAATTTCCCAGAATTGACTAAGCCTGAGATTTAAAAAAAAAAAATTTCTTATCCCAAACCGTGATAAAATCTGATGTCCTCCCACCTCATCCCCATCACTTAAGAGACAGATAAAGCCAGCGGTGTTCCATACCCACTTTATATACCACTCAGTGCTTTAGGGGCCGTCTATATGGAAACACCCTTTTGTGTAAACGCACGTTTTGCATCGTTTTGGCCGATCGTCCACATGGATCCTGTAAACGCACTTTTTTGAAACCGGGTCTCAGGGTGGAAAAATCCAAAAACGCAGCCCTCGCGTTCTCGTGTGGACAGCGAATTGGCATACTTTCCGTATTGATGACGCCATCGCCCCACTCCTCGACCTCCAGCCTTCGACCTCTGAACCCCACGACGTCTCATAACAACAACAACAACAACAACAATGGTGGATCTGCTTGTGTTCGTGTTTCTTCGCCTTGTAGTCGAGTGTGAGTCGCAGCAGCAGTTCGACCTCATTGTCGGTCCACACAAACGATTCTGGTTTCCTTGCACTAGCCATTTTCGTCGTCTTCTTGTTTTGTTCGGTTTCTACGTCTACTGTCTGTTTTTCAAGCACCACCTATAGGCCTGGAATATGAACTACAGCGTGTTGAGTCGTTTACAGTGGATCCGTTTGGACGCAAATATTCTTGAAACGATGCCGAGGAAGACGGGGGGGAAAAAAGATTGTTTTGGTACGTGTGGACATGGCCTTAGTGTCTGTCCCGTGGACACTAGCTGCTGCTGCTGTCTGAAACTGTCCTGGACCACTGGACCAATCAACCCTCTGGGCTAATATCGGCTGATATAAGCTTAATGCAGAGACGATATGTAATAAGGAATGTCAATACTAATTTTTTTGGTTTGTTTTTCCACCAAAAGCACTTAATTAATCTTTATGTTTTGAAAAAAACCTATTTTCGAGGATCTTGATTAAAAATACTTACCTAATAAATACCTAAGGAATCCGCCAATAGTCGGGCTGTACTCACAAAACAGTTTGTCCTTTTACTCGGATGGTTTCTAATCTGGAAAATCTATCCTTTGCATCATTAACTCGTGCGAACATAAAGAACATCTTTCCGTGAGGAGCTTCGGCTCTTAAGGAAACCCAATTTCAGCCTCCTTTCAAATGTCTCCTCCCAGCCTCATCTCTGCGCTCCAGCAGAGAAATCTGTTGGTAATAAAGGCGATGTTTGGTGGATGGCGTCTTCCCACACACCACACACAGAGATGACATCTGTCCTTGTCATGTGTGATTGATGCCGGCCCCACGGGGCCCGGCGCCCTTAAGCTGGGGCTCCAATTAGGAGCTCCATCAGGCTCAGTGTAAACAAACACATATTTATTCTATTTAGAACCATATTCAGCCTGTCGTCGTGTGTTGGTGCCTGTGTAATACTTTTTAATAGGCACTGAAAGAGCATTCACGCTATCTCAAAAACTGTGTAACATTAAACAACGTCCTATTTATCAGCCGTTACGTTAGCCGCTAGAGATGTAGCTGATAATTGAAATGATGAAAGTAGGAGTCTTTGGTGGAACATAATATGAGATGCAGGGGGTTCAACTAATCGATAGTAATATAATATACAAGACTAGTATCAGGTTTGACACAGCAGAGGAGGCCTTGCAGGTAGACTGTGGCCATGACCCATGCCAACAGGCGTTCACCAGCGGAGCAACGGCCATAAATCTTATTTACCGTGCTGCAATTCTCTGATGGCTTTATGTCGCCATGTTCTGTCCCCTCCTCTGCCACTTTACTGTCAGGCTGTAGGCAGTACGCGGTATGCAGAGTACGGTAAAAGGTTCTTGACTCCTCTCAGACCCACACACTGATGGTTCGCGTGATGGCCATGACTTGCCCGACGGACGCGGTACACGGCGTATACGCTTCTGTTGCTAACACGTTCGGTGTTCGCAGCAGGTTTTCATATCAGTCAAACGCATTCCTCTCATTTTTTTTTTTGTTCCACTTCCTGAATTATTTTCCCTTTTCATGACTCTAAGTCGAAACGCTTCCAGAGCCACGTGCACGTCTCCCCCTCTCCCATCTGCTAGCCTGTGGAGAGGTGTTCAGCCGGCTTTAGGTGCCCCAGATACAGCAGAAAAGAGTTAAAACCGTGACCAATGAGATCGAGATGGACCAGAACACACTGTACATGCAGGACTGCTCTTATAGCTGCCGCTGCTCCAGAATGTGTTTTCATCTGCCAGCTTTGTCCCCCTCCTTCTCTCCAGGGCAAAGAGCAGAACAAGCCGGAGGTCACCCCGCTGCACATCCAGAACCCGTTTGAAACCTCCCTGAACATCAGCAAGAACGTCAACGCCACACAGCTGGGGCGCTTCGTGGCTCTATGTAAGGAGAGCTCCTGGCTGTTCCAGCAGAGCGAAACCACCATGCCCACAGGTGGCGCCGCAGGGAACACTCCCAGACCTTGGGGGCTCGCTGCCCTCCTCCAGCCCTCCCAGGTCGCAGAGATCAAAAGTCGCAAGAAAAGGAGACGGGAGCCAGCCAGCGAGAGGATCAGGACCCTGCTGGAATCTTTGAAGAATAACAAACAACCAAATAAAAGCTAGGACTATTGGGAAATCGCCATCCTCATACTATTACTTTAATGATTCATTGGAGGACAGGTGTGGTGTTATTGTCCAATGTCTCACTGAGGAGGCGAGGAGCAGCTTCTGCACTGGACTTTAGTTCCAAACACGGACACTGGAGGGTGTTACTGAGGCCTGTATGTGCATATGTCTGCGACCTAAAATAAGGGATTGATTACTGTGTTCTTCACTGTAGACCTCCCTACCCTGTTGTGATTAAAGTCAGTACTGTGGGGAGCTGAGAGTGAAGATCTATCTGTTCATCTGATTCAGAATCTGTTGCACATGGATTTTATCATTTACACTGATCATGTGTTTACACCCCAAACAACATTTCTGTGTACATATCTTTTGTATTAATGGTATAATACAAATGTAACAATCAAGATTTTATTGAAAACACTGCGTTTGGTTATTATGGCACCTCAAAACTGACAAAAGGCAATAAAAGGGCTGTCAGACGCATCAAGAATCTGTCAATACCATCAGTTAAAATTGACGAGTGTAGAAAGCTTTCATTTTATTTTCAAAGTCCTCATGTGCGACATCAAACTGAGGCATGTCCATGTGTGCTGTGGGATTGTAGGACGGAGAGGTTAGGTAGCAAGTTATAGAGGCCATTTTGCACAGATGTGAATTCCGGTGTGAGGTCTTGAGCACTAAAAGTTTGAAAACCACCGACTTGGAGGACTTTGCCATGGAACTTATCTGAAAACTGGTGGCTCAGCAAACGGCATCAGCCTTTTCACTGCGAGCTACTTAGTTGACCAACTTTCATAATAAATCTACATTAGAGCAAGTGGAGCTAATTGTCCATGCTACATATTACTGTAGTGTCGCTGTATCAACAGTTAACAGTGGCTGAAGGGTTTTGGGTGTCACGCCTCACTAATAGAGGCTAAACCTCTGTCTTCATCATGTTATCAATCTGTATCATATGCTAACAATTAGAAAAAAACATCTCCGGGTGCTCCTCGTGACATAGCATTGTTTTTCAAAGCTACCTAATATTGTCAGTGTTAGCTTGCGGGCTAAAGTCTTTTTGCTGCTATAGCCAGACACAGTAATACTACAATAGGCTAGCATAGAGTATGGATGGGTAACGTGACCGGTTAAGTTTAGCTAAGGTTTAGCTCTAAGCTAAGTACAGTAGCCTAGCTAGTTGAAAAGCTGTCTGTGCTTTCATGTCAGCTAGCTAGCCCAACGGTCACTTCCTGCTTTGATCTGCTGCAGGTCTAAACATGAATCAAATTTTGGGGAAAGTAAAGAAATTGCTGCAAGATGAAAAACTTCAGAAACTTGAGCTAGCTTAAATAGCTTAAAATGAGCTCAGTGCATTGATGTGAAAGGAAAATTATAAAGCCCTTACATTTGTTTTCACATTGCATTTCAACTATTTAACTAATAATAGTCTATTGTTAATGTATTGACTCATATTTTTGACTTGTCTGTTAACCTTTAACTGCCTTTTGTTGTTTTCTTTTTTTAAACAAATGATGGTAAAATGTTAAGCCTACATCTGGATTAAAGTTTGGAGACGCAAATGATACTAAACAATGACATAATGGTGGGAGCATGTGTTAAATTGATCTAGAAGCAGACAGCCCATCAGTTTGGTCACCAGTCTGTCGGAATCAACGTGAGCCAAGCGCTGTGGTGAGGTCTGTAGAATGAATTGACCTCTCTGGAAACCCACTGGTTGATATGTCACGCTAAATACGTGGAAAGAGAAAATGTCACTTCAACTCTTCCTCATTCGGTTTCCAGCTCACAGTTGCCTCATCCTGTCCACTAATCACACTGTATGAGATGTGGTTCGGGACGAGAGCCGGTGACAAGTCAAAACGCTAAAGAGGTCATTCCCATCCATTTTTTCTACATAGTCTGAGCGTATGTAGGCGTCTAGAAGACAGAGGAAGGCGACCTGAGGGTGCATGTGTTAAGAGTGCATGTGCAGGTTCACATCCTCTGAGTGCGGCTGAGTGTTCGTCTCGGGCCCATGGGACAGTGTTTGAGGAGCAGGGAGTGTGCAGCCCACAGCTGGTTTTCCCCTTATTGCTGTGGGAGGTCAGAAGGGTGAGAGGATCAACTTTTAACTACCTCCCCCGCCCATCCCACTCCATCCCACCCCCTGCCACAGGGCACGGCACGTATGGGAGGACAGCACTGAGACAGATGGGGCTCAGACCCCCTTGCTTTTGAACTTCACTCAGTGTCCCTGCCTCCTCTCCTCTCGCTTCCATTTCTCTTTCAAATTCATCGTGCCTCTCTCTCTCTATCTCCGGCATCTCTTCCCTCTCCCCTCAGAGTGGCAGCGTTCTTTGAGGTTTGCGGAGTTTGTTTATTTCCATGAGTGAGTTTCTGACTGGATGTGCTCTGGTGGAGCCACAGAGTGGTTATGAAACGCGGTGGTTAGAGAAGCACTGGATGGGGAAATCAACACCTCAGGAGAATTGCATGAAATAGGACTGCTGAGCCGTTGTAGGGTTCATTTGAAGGAGCTAGGCGTCAGCGCTGTGGATCTTTTGATTTGTATTTGGTGGTTTAGAATGTGCTGTGCTGTTTTTCTAAATTTATGGACCCCCCTCTTTGATGGCACTCCCCATTTATTGAGCACTTTATGGGGGTAATTACAGGCATAGATAGAAACTGTGGCCACTTGCCAAAAGGTGCTACAAGTCAATGTCAAGGTTAATCAAATGTTTTGTAGCTCATGCCAACCTTTGCAGTGGTAGGATTTTATGTCACCATCTCCAAGTAAAGTTCCAAAAGCACCAAGGTTGTGTTTGGTTAACCTGCCCAGCAGTGACCTTTCTGGAGGGTGTTTGCAGGCGGCACACTGTGGGCTCTGATTTATTAGGAAAACTGTTGAAAAGTCCAAGATGGATTGGCCCTCTCTCAGGAAGTCCAGAGGTTTTAGCGGGCCGATGGCCAGAGTTTATGTTGCTGCCTTTTTTTTCTGGCTCCTAATGCGCCTTCAGAGCCTGAAAGAATGTAAAAAGGTGGCCTGAGGGTTTGACAAACACGAGGGGGATTTGAGGAAACGCGTCGAGGGAGGAAAGGTAGGAAAGAACAACAAGAAATGAAAAAGACCTCGGCATGCGTGTTAGGTTGAATGCCCCTGAAAAATGTTAAATGTCTCGGAGCAGAGGACTGTTGTTAGAGCTCCAGGAAAAGGCTCGAGCTTCTGGGGCACGTGGTGTTTGATGAAAGTGCTTATCAGTTGGAGCACTTTCAAAAGTTATTTTATCAAGCCATCCAATCGCCCCGCCACTCCTTCTACTTACCTCCACAAAGACCTGAAAGCAGTGTGGAGAACGTAATCTCAAAGCACTTCCCCCCCCCACAGTTCCATGAATTGTCCCCAGAACATTGTGAGAGGTCGTTACGCTGGTTTCCATAGTTGAGGGACAAGCGTCCTGGCGTCCCCTGGGGAACCCAAACTTCCCTTTTCTCCCAGGCTCCCCACCCACCAACACCAGGGTTCGCTCGGAGCGAGCAGGCAGCGCTGGAGGCCCCTGACCTTATCACTTTGTGTATCTCTGGTTGCAGACCTTTCTGCAGAGGTGTGTACTGGCTGAAATATATGGTTATTGAAAGAATCATTCAAGAGGACCCCAGTGCGACATGTCTCCGTGTCTTTCTACAGTGAAAGCATGAGGTAAACCATTGGCAACCGACTAGATGAGTTAAGCCAATGTGTTTATACTATGGGAATGCCTGGGACTTACTGTACCCACCGACAGTGCCATTGTTTCAGTGGCGGACGCATGGCTGCCTAATTGGAACCTGGCACAGAGTTAATGGCAACCAAGGCTTCCCAGTGTCAACAAGCGCAGTGCCTTGCACATTCTTCCTCGTGCTGGACAGTAGAGGGGCTACCTCCCATTCAGCGCAGGCCAGAATCAGCCCCCGTATGAGCTGTCACATGGATACACCACACGCCACATGCACACATGACCATCGGGACATGGGTGTGTATCCATGGAAACGCACCCCGCTCATCCGCAGCCCTCATCCGCAGCCCTCCTCCGAGCCCTCCTGGGTGCCTTTGGAGGATGCATGTGCGGCGCCACGTATATACATGTGACAGAGCTCCCAGAGCTCCGGCTGCTGCGTTTATACCATCACACGTGCTTTGTTGTTGTATCAGAGCCGCCATGAAGAGGCTGACACCCCTTTGATGCACACTGTCTTCGCACAGGAGTTCAGTTCGGTTCTTGCTTGATCTGAACATAATCAGGGTGAGAATGGATTTTTCCAGGTTCGCAGTTTGATGGTTCGAAGATCAAGGTGATTTATTCATCGTTATACAACGCGGAGCTAACATCATGAAATAATGGTCTGTAACCTCACTTCATGCCACACACACAGAGAATACACACGGTTATTTACGTGAACATAAGCGATGTGCATTTGAGCCCGGGTGAATGCAAACAGCAGCAACAAGACGGTGATAATAAAGTGGTCGGCATCCTCACAAAAAAAAGTTGATGTCAGGTCAACACCGTCCGTCGACTTTACGTGCAAACATCAAGCGTTGATGATGGGCTTCCAACTGGAGGATTAGAGGAAGTGCTTGGATTTGTCTCTTTTGTGTGATTTTTGTGCTGCCGGAGTGTTTTATTCTGAAAATTAACCTGATGTTGTGTCGCTGTTTCGGTGTGTGACTTCCCGTCTGCTCTGTGCTGAATTCGGCTGATTTGGTGCGTCGTGCTCCGGCGTCTGGCAGAAATAGAAGCCTTGCATATTTGCTACGGAATGGTCCGGAGCTGCAACGGAGATACGCATGAGCAGCAGAGCCAGTGGAAGTACACACATAAGGTTAGAAAGAAATGTAAAATTTTCAGAACAAAGCTCCTCATGACAAAGACGTCCTTCATCTCTACCCATGGATCATTCATTCATTGAATGGGGCTTAAGACTGTCCCAGCTCTCCTTGGACAAAAAAAAAATAACTCATCATAACTTTGAACTCAATTACAATTTTATTCCTCAAGTTAAAAGATTGTTTTGTTTTCATCCCAATAGTGGCAACACTACTATCCTGTATTTGCAGCCAATGGGCTGTCGTAGAAAGTCTGGTATCATCGCAACTCTGAATTATAATTGCTACGTGAAGACAGCTCTTGTTTAACTTATTTCACTTTCATCTTCACACTTTTCTTTGCGAAACATTTAAACGCCGTATTCATGAAAATGAACGGATACGATAAGCCTCTGTCGGCGCAGCCCAGTGTGAAGGATGTGGACCCTGAACTGATCAGCAGGCCTGTGTCCAGGATGTTTGGCCGTCTGTGGGCGTCCCCTAAAGGAGGGTATAGACCGGGCTATTCCAGGGACAGTGTTGGGCTGCAGAGATAATAATGTTGCTGGGGGGGTCGATCACTAACATCCCCCTCTCCCTCCTCCTGAGCCAGATATCTCCTCCCTTTTCTATAAGAGCTTAGTCTACAGTCTGCACTGCAGCCAGAGAGGGCCTTATCAGCTGTGTGAGAGCCGGCACGTCAGCTCCAGCCTTGGCTCCCCTCACTGAACTGAGGAGCTACACTCGTATGGACTCACATGTGCACAGCCACAAGGCTAGCTGAAGTTCACACTCGGCTGTGAGAGGACAGCGGCGGTGTTTGAGGGGGAATAGGTGTGGAGGCTGCAGAATATAAAACAGTAGTTTACAGCACCGCTCTGTTTGTCTGCTGCTTCACAAATATCTCAGTAACTTGTTGGATGGATTGCCATGAAATGTGGTGCAGACATTCATAATCAGGTCATAATGTCACTTTGTCAGTACTCTGGTTTGTGACCAAATACCTGCTGAACTACTCTTATTCTCATCTGCCCCGGCTGAGCTTTGTGTTTTATGTTAATAAGAAGAAAAAAAAATCACATCGCATCCCCTCCAGTTACACACATTCACACCTGGAAGCTCCACTGCAACGGTCGAGGTAATGACCTTGCTCAAGGGCACCTCAGTGGTGGTAATGAGGGAAGGGCAGCACTGCTTTTTTTTTTTTCACTTTCCCCAACCAGGTTTATCCTGTCGGCCCACGGGTTGCACACCATTAGTCTACCACTGTTAGCTTGCTAACTTGCTATGATGGGGAACATGGCTACATGTAAGCATGTTCTCTGTGAGCATGTTACCATGCTGAAATAAGCATTTAGCTTTAAAAAAAATAAAAAAAAGTACAGCCCCAGAGCCCACACCAAGCTCCAGGAAGAGCGCCAGGCTTTGAAGCCAACTTTCATAACAGTCAGCCCATGTTAGGTCTCGTGATGCACTGCAGCCCCAAACAGAGAAAGAAGTGTCTATAAAATGGTGGATAATTTTTTTTGAGCGTCACAACCCCCACAAAGGTCTCGTCAGAATTTGATCAATTCGTTCCAATAAAATTTGGAAAGTCTAGAAGAGCCGCACAATTACATTATTTTAAGTCGGTAACCGCTAAACCAGAAGTTAGCCCACTCGGTTGGCAGAAGTCCCTTGTGAGCACGCTCTATGGGCCGCCAACACACAAGATCCAGGTCATTTCGTGGTAAAGCCGAGGTGACATGCAACACTGGCCGGCTGTCAGGAGTGAATGGGGCTCCGCCTCAAACGGTGTGTCCAGATTTAATGTGTGTGCCTCTGTCCACTGTCTAATGGCTGTAGTGTGAAATCACAAAATAAAACTTAGTATTTTACATTACACTACCCTGCTTGGTGTTGGTTATCTATGTCATGTCATGATTAGTGAGTTAGCCAGCTCGTCTGCCACACACAGCTGCTCTCTCCTGCGCCGTGCTGATCTGCTGGTCGACACTTGTTTTGTTCCAGGTGGCCACGTCACCGGAAACGATTCATATACTGCGTGATCGATGAAAAAAACGACTTTAGTCATTTGCTCTCTTTTCTCACCGTTTCTCCTTTTTCTGGCGCTGATTCACCTACACAGCGCTCAGCCTGGACGACAGACGCCGTGTGTCAGGGCCCTCACAGGACTGTCTTCACTGTGTTTTCTCTGTAGCTCGGTGGGAATTGATGATTTTTGTGCGACTGAAACTAGACTATAAAGGGAAATGGCGTGACACCTGATCTGAACATCTTATGACTACAACAATTCTGTCGGAGTGATATATCCTGCTGATGGTCATTAAATGATTCAATCCAATTCCTCGTTTGAACACAGTAATAATGCATGTGCATATGTTAAAATTGGCAGCATACCCCTTTAACATTTTTTTTCGGTCCAGACTCTCTTCTGTGTTTGGGTTCCTTTGGCTCCCATCCATTTAGACATAATGGCATTCATTCCAGGAAAATCATAAAGATACAATTCAGAGACTGTTTTTATAATCAGCAACCGGGGGCTCCTCTTTTTTTTCTATTATTTTTCCAATCAAAGCCGCAGTATTTCATTCCCCCTCAGTATAAAAGATTGTTTTCCCTCAGCCATATTGCTCACGCAGTGTAGACTGCGACCTCCACGCGTTTCGCTTCTACGGAAAACATTTTCCTCCCTCTACTCCTCCATGCACAATTAATTTCAGATGTCACTTGTAGGTGGCTGGCGAATTCCTGAAATACTGGAGTGTTTTCTTTTCTCCGCCTCACTGTATTCCAGTAAGTACAAATTGGAGATCTGTGCATCAGAAAGGAGCGACGGAAATGAAAGGAGACAGACTGAAAACAAGCCTTGTGCTGCTGGTGCCCTACAGAGAGGGACTCATTCAAAATGCCACGCTCAACTTGAAGCTACTTTTGACATTATTTAGTTTTTGCCCCCCCCCCCCATCCTGAGCCACTAGGACAAGGGCGATCAGATGTTAGGCATGAAGGCAGACAGAACAATCTCAAGTTTTCATGCTAACCCCTAACCTGTCACAAATGCAGAGGATTTGACGCTGTGATTTCATGTCATTACAGCACGAAGTCATAAACCTGCAGAAGCACTTCAGGGAACGTGAAGAGAAAACGGGGTTAGCTGGTTAGCATGCTAACTTCAGGAGACATCTCATAAAAACTATTTGGGGACGTCAGTGTTTTTTCTTCACACTCTTAAAAATGTTGGGTCATTTTTTAACGTTTTAAGCAACCATACAGAGGGCCAGAATTTAACATATTGCTCCTTTAATGTTGAGCATTTGGAAATGGCCTATTATTGTCTGATATTATCACATCTTTACATTTAGGAGATGCTTTTCTCCAAAGTGACTTATAATAATTTATACAGTGATGGCTCGCTGCCATGCAAGGTGCCGACCAGCACATCAGGAGCAGTTTGAGGTACCTTGCCCAAGGACACTTCAACATGCAGACCAGGGAGGACGAACCAGCGACCTTCAGATAACAAGACGCTGGGTCTACCCCTGAACCACAGCCGCCCACACATATCTGTGTGTGGTAGAACAACATTGTGTAATCTTAATTATTTGTCACATATTTGGTGGTTAGACCTTCATCTGTAGAATATGAATGTAGGACGATTGTAAGCAGGAAAGAGACAGAAGCCCGAAACTCATGACACACGTGGTTTGTGATCGTCCCCCGCTGCCTGCCAAAGGACAAACTCATATCTAATACTCGTCCAAGTTTTTCTGGCAAGACTCATTTTAAATGTATGATAGTAATTATTTTCATCTTTCTCATATTTTCTCAACCTTTAATGTCAATGAATTTAACTCTGTCTGTGACCACCACGTTGCCCCCGTCACATAAGCAGGGTAGCTTACGTCATGTGTGGCGCTCTGTGTTCAAAATGGCATGAAGCTTTGTAACAACATTTTTCTAATGATTTAAGAAATGTGTGTTGTGCCAGTCTTCAAGTTTCTTGCCTCTCAATCAGATGACACAGGTGTGGTTTCCACAAAGAGCCCATTTCTCATTCTTACCAAATCTATCTACGGCTAGGGTTAGGGTTAGCTAGCAGCTAACTAGCACTAACTGGATTTGTGTCTTAAGTTTCACATCTAGCATGCTATAAAAAAACAAGAATGATACATTCCTATGGCATTAAAGTTTGATGTCTTAGAGGTGCAACATTTAGGAACTGACCACTTTTTAGATTCATACTTAAAACAAATGAGGGGCAGTGTATTGTAAGTGCAACAGCTAACGGCTGTTAGCTGTATCTGCTGTTAATTAGCCCAGTTAACCATGAAGCTAGCGGTCCATACTGGGAGTTCAGAGAAAACCGGGGGAGTGTTGGCGACTACACCACTAGCACATGAGTTTTAAACCGGGAAGGGTCACGAATTGGTGCTTCTTTCCTTTTAGATCTGGAAGGTGGAGATGCTCCAAGGGAGGTGATGGAAACAAGCACTTCACTTGGTAGGCTCAGTTCAGGACAATATGGATGTGAGGGTGGAAGCCACAAAGGCTGCTCTGTGTTTCGCCATGAGCTCGGAGTGGCTCTGCTGGCAAGCGCACATAGATCAGTATTGTCTTGTAATCCATGGGACCCGCAGTACGGTCACGCCCCCACAGTGTCACATGAACTCATCCAGATGTGTTGAGTGTGCATCACAAGAGGGGAATCACAGTTTTACTCCAAGAAAACGCGAAAAATAGGCCGTAGTACTGTCTCCCTGTTATCTCTGCTTCACTACCAGTGTGTTGTCACAGGGAACCAGGCCTGCACCTCATATTTATCTCTGCAAGCTAAAACTGGCAGTGCAGCTCCCGTATCACCTCTTGCACCCTGTCATGAAAAATCTACGCTGAGAGGTTTGGATAAATATAGACCCTGAACTAACTGTGGAGGTATCCATACTTAGAATCAACCCAAATTCCTAAAACATCTGAAAGGTACCTCCCAAGCCCGCTTCTGTCAAATATCACAACCCGTCGCCTCTAACAGCTCCTGATGCCTGCCGTCGGCACAACAGGATTGAGGTTAGCTGCGGAGGAACGAGAGAAAGGGAACAAACACAAACTCGTCCTCGGGAGTATTATCCTATTTTTGTGGCACATTTTCTACTTATCTCTCCCTTCGCCTCCACCTCTGATTTCCTCAGGATCAGGGAGAATAGTAGAAAAGGCAGAGATGAAACACCGCCCACCGCCTCTCCTTTCTGCTCGCCCCCTCTCCCACCATCTCCCAATTAAACTGGCCCTGGTTCCTCTTGCGTAATAAACCCTAATAAAACCCCCTATCGGCTTCCTGTGCAGGTTCATGGTGTGGTTAATGAAGCTGCTATCAGCTCACGGAGCGGGACAAGGTCTTATTAGAGCCAGTGGAATGTTGCGAGGCCCACTGGATCAGAGGCTCCCAGCTCATTAGAAGGCATCTGTAGTGGCCCACTTACTGTACATGGGAGACTGACTACATGATTGGCTGATAGACTGGCTCACCAGACGGATTGACTGACTGTGCTTTTTTTTAATGTATCAACTCTCTCTCCATGTGCCTTGTTTGCCTCGGTTTCTCTTGGTGATGTCAGTTGTGGGCCAAAACAATTAACTAGTTGGGTTGTTGGTCAAAAGTTCCACGAAGACACAAAGGTTTTTAAAAAATAGATATATATTAAAGGCCTCTTGTGTAGAACTTTAGTTAAATATAGCTTCTTTCGAGTCAGTTAGATCAAATAGATATCAGTTGTAAAAACAGAGATCATAAAGTACCATTGGAAACACTTGAAATAAGAAACGAGCAATTCCTACAAATACATTAGCCAATAAAATTTAAAATGGTCTCTGACATATTTTACGTATTAACGCATTACTGTTTCCACTGCTGGGGACGTCGACAAGCGTCTTATTACTCTATAAAGCTGACATGGCAAGAAATAGTTTCCCTTTTACTGAAACTTTCACGCTCCCTTTAGCTCTGCTTAGGTTTCCGCCACCTCCTGAGGGAAAGCTGTGGCTCTGTTTCATCTGATAACTGTTTCATCATGCTGGCCGCTAACTTTTACTGTCCGCCAATTACCAAATGACACTGCGTGGGTCGAGTGCAGCGGATTTATTAGAGACTTTTCAATAGAAACAGGTGCCTGCTGCAGCTGGAGAAGCTGATTAGAACGGTTTAAAGTTGTGGGCCATAAAACCAAAACAATGAGCTGAAAGTCACTAAAATGCTACTTAGAGCTGAAGGGAACGGCAGAGTCACAATGCCACAATGTGCAACCCCTCATATGAAGTACTGAGTACAGTATCTGGGGAATGGACCACTGCCCTGTTTGGACAGAAGGTCAAACCTCAATATCCGTCCGTCTGCAGCTTGTTCAGACATGTTTGCACCACTTTGTGTCTCTCATGTGTAATCATGAAGTTCTTTGAAAGAAAGAAACCTGACGACCTTTGAGAACCCAGAAAACTGTTCCCCTGACTTGCTTCCTTTTTGAAGGCATCTCCAGATATGTCACAGATTCTTCAAAACATGAGAAAAATGTCTATACACCTCATGATTGTACAGATTCATTATCCCATTTTACAACTGTAATTCCTAATCCAAATGAATATTTTCACAAGACAAATACTAGAATTGCACTTGCGGTAGAGCGCATACCTCCGCCAAGGCCAAAAATCCACCAAAATACGCCTCATTTCTTTTAAAGCAACATTATGGAGAAATTACCACAAGGTGTGATTTGGTGCTCTGTGCAGTTTCTGAGTGCAACACCGCTGTGGTAAATACAAACCCCAGGTGTGTAACAGTTTGTCAGTTGTTATGTAGGTGCTAACTACAAACAAAACTCATGCGTTGAAGTAAACACGTATGTACCGCTGTGATCCTCCCCTCTCACTCAAGTCACAGAGAGCAGAAACAAGTGACAGGAACACAATCCAGCCTGTTACAAGACGCGACTGATAGTTTAAGGTCAAAATGTTACATGATGTGGCTTTAACGTCAGGATCCATGCATAATTCACAGAGAAATTAACATGTGAGCAAATGAAAAGTTAATGTGGTATATTCTGGGATGAAACCCAACCTCCATCCAAGTTCGGTGGGAACCTCGGTGGGAAACCTTTTGTGTAATCGTGCTGACAAACCAACCAACTAACAGACATGGGTGAATACATCGCTTCCTTGGCGCGGGTAATAATTATCTCTTTAAAGTTTGGTTTACATCATACAGTTAGTCATTTTTTTACGATACAGTCACCCAGAACTCCCTTGACAAATGTGACTTCTGCACTTCCTGTTTCCTTGAATGCCTTTAAACCGAGCGGGTATGCAAAAGCCATTTGTGGGTAAGTGTACATATGGAGGAGAAGACACGCTGAGCGCATGTATATTTTTCCAGTGCAGGAAAAGTGAGAGTGGTGCCAATCACTCCGAATAACGTCTCGTGACTGCGTATTCTGCAGAGCGCGGTGCAGACCGGAAGGCAGCATCAGTGGAGACACTGATATCGTTAATGGATTGATCGACTGTTGAACGCTGTAGCAGTTTTTAAGGAAGGTGAATTGTTCCTCTAACTCCCTGAGGTGGGTCAAGCTGCCCTGTAATAACCGACAGTTCAGAGGAGGCAGCGCAGGAACATTGCTCTTTAAAGATTATGCCTCAGCAATGAATCACTCAAGTGAATCACTCAGCATCTTATGTGCTTCTAAGCCTTTAAATATGGCGGTAATATCACGATACTTAAATATTTCACTCCGTGCGCGGCTATGTTTAATGGCAGCATTCAATCTCGTGCATTATTTGGCCTTGCGTGCTCCCCTCAAGCAAAGTCAGTAGGTCACGTGGAGGAAGGTCACGAGGGTCAGGCTCCCTGGGGCTTTCATGTCAAGCAAACCTATTAACTAGCCCATTATAGTTCATTTCGGTCCTTGGCTTTACGTTATGTTTATGTTTTGCATGTCTAATGCCTTTTAGCCCGGCAGCCCTTCGCATGAGGAAGCATCCCTTCATCCCGTCATCCGTCCGAAGGGGCCCCCGACACAGAGCATCATTGTCTGAGTTCGGAAGAGGCCAAAGTTGGTTAAGACTTTGCGTTTCCTCCGCTGCCGGGGTGGAGTCCATTAGAGGTCTTCTCTAGGCAGAAACGGACAGAGAGGCGCTGGAAAACCAAAAAAAAAAAAGCGAGTGAGAAGAAAAGAAGACAAGAAGTGAGAGGGGGGGGATCGAAGCCTGACTGGGGGCCTGGGGAGAGACTTTCCTCTGCAGGGATTCATTATGGTAACATGATAGCCCTGTCTAGGATAATGGAGAGGAGAGGAGAGGAGAGGAAGAGGCCGTGCGGGCGAGAGCAGCATGATGTTGATGCTTTTTTCCTGGACGGAGGCCGTTCTCCGCAAAAATCCAGCCTCGAATACCCTGTAACAAGAGCTGTGTTGCGGTTCGGAAGAAGGCCCCGAAAGCTGTTGTGTCGAGGATGGAGGTTTTTTTTTTTTTTATGAATTCAGCTGATGTGGAGGCAGATAGGAGTCCTTGGAAAGCGGTTAGCCTCTGGATGTTGGAGTGCACTGAAAGCTCAGTCGATCCGCACAGCCTCGTACCTAAACCGCGGATGGGTTGAAGTCCTGTGCTCGTTCTGAATCCGTCCTCCTCTTCCCTTCCTATGCGGACTTTTCGTTCCTTGTACTACTTCACCTGACATCCTCCTTTGTTCTGTAATAATCACTACGGCCACTAGAGGTCACGCTGAGACATTTGCGCCCGGAATATATCCTTCTATTTGCGCGAATATGGAACAAAAGCAGTTCTCTGAAGCTACTTATTCAAAAATGTCCTTGACAAGAATGTGAGTCAAGAGCCATATTTTCATTTGGGTTCGTTTTGTCAGAGTGAGTGCAGGAGCTGCGTGCAGGGCGTGCCTTCCGCTGCTGTGTTTAGGTAGCTGGCGTGGGGGTAAAGAAGCCTCCACTCTCCCAACAGCAGGTTTCAATTCTCCGCCAGCGAGGCAGGTTAACTTATTCAGACACCAATATGTGAATTTGGCCAGGTTTATTTTCTTTTGATTAAGTAGGTATTTGGTGCATGTGCAGGCGGGCTCGAGCCTCCATAATGCCTTTATTCTCCTGGCCCTTCTCTACGGGGAGAGGACGGGTGGGAGAGGAGCCGACGGGAGGGGGGGAAGCTGCAGTGAAAGGAGGACACGGTGGTGGACTCCTCTTCCTCTAGTCTCTCTGACATCTTTGCCCTCTTCTCCATCGTCTTCCCTCCCCGCGTCAAAGCTCTGGCACCGAATTCCACACATGCCTTTAATTTGGAGCGAGGCAACTCGGGAGCGAAGTTATCTTACCGCTGTGGAATTTTCCACTCTTGCCTCCGACGTGGGCCCAGAAGCAATTAAGCAAAAAAGTGGAGTGGGGTGTTGTTGCGGGGCTGGAGAAAGCGGGGCGACGGCCGCCTGTGAATGAAAGCACATGGCAGCCCTCGCTTCTGTTTGTTCGCGGGCCAGTGTTTACCAGAGAGCGTGAGCGAGAGTGGCAGGATGGGAGAGATAACGACGCGGAGGTGAGAGGTGACGGAGGGATAAATACCGCGGTCCTCTTCCGGGGTTCCACGAGCGCTGAGGACGGCTTGAAAGAGGATGGATGTAAGAATATTTAGCCGAACCCGGATGACCCCCGCTCGTTATCTCACTTTCCCTCCTCACTCATTCAGAAAACGTTTGCCCATCGCTCCCTGATGGTGAGCCGAATCCCCACTGAGTCATGCCTTCTAATAGGCCTCAGCCTCCCGACAGAGTAATGACCGCTGTTATATAAAAACGGAAAAAGACAACATTTCCTACATCCCACAAAACAGCTCCTCTTCCGTCTCAGCCAACCCTCCTCTGGGGAATCTGCGAGCCATGAGTAACCCAATCACTGGCTGCATGATGGATCTGTTGGATATGTCAGATCCGTGGCTCTGCGTTTGACCGCCTGGCCTGCTTTTGTACTCACGTCCTTGGTTTGGTTTTTCCGCTCCTTTTGTCTGACTGCTGACGAAAGACGCCGAGTTATAAAAAGAACAGTGATGGAAGGCCTTTGAAGTTTTTTCTGCCAAGAAATTGCGGAGAGGAGTGGGGGAAACAGTTCGGTCCCTTCTACTTGAAATAGTAATTATGCTAACGCTTTGATATTTTGGATACTGGGAGCACACGTACAAGCCTCCTATTCTCCGAGCTGTAATAGAGAGAACATGTTCCCATTCTCCTGAATAATAACCACGCTGATGTGCAGAAAAGATCTTTATTCCAAAGCGGCTTCGGAGGCGTGCGGCGCTTTTTTTGTCTCTCGCAAAAAAAAAATCTGAGGGAAAAATTCCTTTTCAAGCGCTAATTGAAATAGAATCTAATGACCAGCTTCTTCTTCCTCTCTCTGTCCGTTCATGGCACTGCGCCTGCCGCGCGGCTAAAAAGAGAATTCGCAAATCAGCATCATAAGAAATATGGGCTACGCTCAGGCCCTGCTCTACTTTCTGTTTGTCCAGGTCAGAATCTTAAAACTGCTCTAAATTCAAAGGGGTTCTTGGAATTTGACTGATATATGTTAGAAGCAGGAAGGGGGGATCTTCGGGGTGCAGCGACGCTCTGGCAGGCAGCCGTCTCCACTGTCGTCTGTGGTCGGGAGAACGTACAACTGTGCTGCAATGAGCTATTAGCAGGAAGTGAAGGGAGTACGACTCCGGGCCCTTTGCACCAGTTCCAGTTACATGAAACCACCCCTGCTGTCTGTCTGGCCAACTCCGTCTCTCCGCCCTGCGCTGCGAATGAAAACATGGGTGTGTGCCGGAGAGAGAGGAAGGAAGGAAGAAATATCCCCTCTTTTTTTTCCTGAAATCTCTCTTTCTTAGTCTGGCTCTCGAGGATATCCACAGAATTAAAAGGAAACCTGACAGAGTAGCGTGACGAAAAGCCAGGTCTCTTCGCGGAGACAGAGTAGGAGACTGAGACTGAGAATGAGATGACAGTATGAAAGGAGGACAGTAAAAGGACTGAATGAAAGAACAAGAACCAGCAGACGTTGAGAGTAAAGAGAGGCTCTCCACGGAGGAGAGGTGAGCCGTTGTGCGGTGGGTTTGTCTGCTCACTCAGAGTCTCTGTCCTCTGTCTGAACTCAAGACACAAGGAGGTGACGCTGCCTTCTGCCTCTCAACAGTCAATATCAATAACCGCACTGGAGGAGGAACTGAGGTGGAAGGAGTGGATGCTCTTTATGGGTGCGAAACCTTCACTTTTCTCCATTCTGGTCATGTTGTGAAAAGGAGGTTTATCGGTGGGTCAAACCGGTTGACTTCGAGTTGGTCCAAAATAAGCAAAAATGCCTTTTAAGAAACAGCTGCAACAAAAAAAACAAGCAGCACAAAACCAGCACAGTTAAGCTCATGAGACAAAAAAAACAAAAACACTGTTCGCATGAAGTCCTGGATGACGTCACGGCTTTGTTTAGATGTTGATCAGTTTGTTTTCCAGCAGCACATTTCTTTCCGTTTGAGAGGTGGATCGTTTATTAAAATCTAGCTATTTATCTTTATTTTAAATTGTGTTTTCTGCCAGCAGTCACAATCGACTGTATTGTTGAATATTCTTTGGATTCAGTGATCAAGACCAATGCTTTAGCTCATCCAACAACCTCCTCCGCTGACTCTCAAATACAATTTCACTGGTAAATTGTCAACAAAGCTGTTTGAGCACATGTTTCATTCCCCTTCATAGAGTTATTCTTATTATAGTATGTCAAACATTTCTCCTTGTCTTATTTCACGGTGTTGTGCTAAAATGGCTGTTTGGCTCTTTTCCCATTCCCAGTAGAAGAGTTTACCCATGTTCTTTGTTTGTCTGGTGTGGCATGTTCAACTGGTTGGGACCTGGTTCTGATCTGGTTCTGATCTGGTACTGACCTGGTTCACTCTTCAGTCTCTCTTTGAAACTCAGTGCTGACTGAATGATGTTCAAGTGCTGCTTGAACAGAGAGGGTTGGAAATACATGCACAAAAGGCAGTGAGAGTTACGTATTGTACAACCAAAACAATGAGCTGAAAGACACTAAACCGTTCTGTTGTGCTGAGGTGAGCAGCAGAGTAGAGGTGACAGTTCGCTCTGGATTCGCCACCTCTCACATTACACAGTCATTTGATCCATTGTTAAAATAAAAAAAGTTTGATTAATGCTTCTTTAATGTGGCAGCACCTGGGTCAAATTCAGAACGAGAGAAGTGGAAGTGGACGCTCAGGTCTCGCAAGACTCGGCTGTCCACTGACATCTGAAGGAGAAAAAAAAACATGTAAACTTCGTTGCCAGAGAAGATGGTTTGAAAGAGGAGTGAAAGAATCCATGTTAAACCGGAACGACCGTCTTTGAACAGAGAAGGTGACCTACAACATTACTTATCACCCACCTACAACGCAGTACTGAGTTCTCTCCCACAACCATTCACACCTGGGCTCACCTAGCCCTAGCACATGAAGGCCGGTTGGGTCAACGAACCACAAGTGGCCCTAACGACACTGAAACTCAGAGCTCACACGTGTCCTTTACGACTCTGTAAGGACACTCCCACACAGAGTTTAAAAGCCTGCAACTCCAGTTAGTTAGAACTGAAGACTCTTGGATGAGAGGTGACACAAGTCCAGTTGCCTACAATACAGCACTTAGAATTGTATTTTTTATCATTTAACCTTCTATACCATGTACCATTTGACAATAGAGTTAACTGACTGCATTACCTCCCATATGCCAGTAGGACTGATAAAAAAAAATGTTTTTTCGAACTTTGAATACAATAGTTTAGTCTTTTATCTTGCTGCAGGGTTTATGCTAATGGAGCAAATGACAGGATTCTTCTTTTTCATCACAAAATAGGTCATCTGACCAGTCTGGGGCATGCTCTCCCACAAGAATTTTTTTTTTTTTTAAGTTAAAGGCAATCTGGTGCACTTTGAGAAAGAAATTAATCCCATAAATAACATGACCGTGAATGAGAAAATGTAGAAAACAATCACATACAACACTGAGCATCGGCTCTGCTGCCTGGTGATTAGTCCAGTCCTCACAATTTACTCTACGACACAGCTCTGGCTACACAACATTAGCACAAGCCAATAAATTATGGTCAATAGTCAATATCAATCTATTCCTTTCGACCTTGTAGCCTATCAGTCCTGACTTTCAACTAAATGTTGGTCTGTGTGGTTGAGTGCCATGTTAACTACATACTATCTGATCTGTGTGGTTCATGCTGCTGCTGGAAAACGTGAATCATCATTTTGAGCGCGCCCATGTGAGCGTGTACACGTGCAGAGCTGCGGTTCATTAACACGCTGCCCACTGGCATTTATCAAACATAATGAATGACGCGAGCTGTGTTTCAGTCTGACGTTTTTCAGACACAGAGTCACAGAACAGTGGAGGGAGTGGCTGGTGAATAAAAGACAGACTGAGTCTTGTTAATTAATGGGAAAAACTGATATCTACATATTTATGTGTGTGTGTGTGTGTGTGTGTATTAGGGCTGTCAAAGTTAACGCGTTAACACAAATTCTTCTTAAAGTTGTTAATGTTTTGTACGTTTGACCCTCGCCCGGTGGTTTGGGAAATCAGGAGGCAATGCAGCAGAGTTGTGGATGGCAGCAGAAACAGACCTCTTGAGCAGAAATGGATAAAGAAAAGGGTTGTTTGATTGTCAAGTTCCCTGCCAGACAGTTCTTTCCACAAGAACAAAGTTATTTGCCTTTACTGTTGATGTGAAATGAGTTGCCACCGGAGTACGTCGAGGATCAAATACCACTTGCTGGCTGAGCACACAGCTGATGCAGAGAGCCCTCCTTCCTCGACTAATGTGAAACGTATCAGCTCTGCTGCCGAACACGGATCTGGTGGAATTTAGGGGTTGGACACTAAATTGTGTTATTATTACTAAGGAATGTTGCATTCCGGTCAGTATGCCCATCTGTTGTTAATGGTTTCGCTTGTCATGTTATGTGTTCAGCATATTTTGAGCATGCAGTATCTTTGAGGTTATTCTGGTGAATATTCTGGACAGTGTTTGTTGTTTTGGATTAATAATGATAAATAAATAAATACTAATAAACAAGCATTTGCATAAAGCATATTTGTTCACTCCCACGTTGATAACAGCATTCAAATCTTGGAAAATATCCCTTTAAGGTACTTTTAGAACAGATAAAACGTTTTGCGATTAATTTATGATTAAATATTTTAATTGATTGACAGCCCTAAATATATACACACACATATATATATATATATATATATATATATATATATAAAATAAGTACATCTGACTGAAGGTCTGTTGGCTAGACTGTGTTGTTTAAGACTGAGACTGTTTTCCTGAAAGGAGAAATGTCACTCTGCTCACCTTTAACATTTAAATGTTCATTAGACACTGGCAGAGGGACACTGATATGTATATGAGCGTTGAGCTCTGGAGAAATGGCAGGTTTTAGTGAAAGCATGTGGTATTGGGAGTGAGGAACTAACGCACGAAAATATCTCCGGGCGCTTTTAAAACCAACACATCAGAACTGAAGTCTTTAGGCACCCAGGCTCGCTGAACCATACCATTCACATCGCCATATGGCGTCCACCCAGAATCTGGCCCATGACCCGTTGCAGGGCACCGGACTGAAGTTGAAGAAGTACTCCGCCACCAGCAAAAATTGAGATGGCCGTCGTTGATTTTGGAGTCAGGAGTTACCCAGTGTGAACTTCACTGGTTCAGTCCAGACCGGGCCTGCTGATCCGTGCTCTGGCTGCCTCGCCAGACCCTCGCTGCTCGCTAACTCGCTCGCCTGCCTGCTGGGCTTCCTGTGCCGGGGAAAGAGAGTAAGAGCGGGAGGCGGGTGGCAGGCAGCCAGCAGCCAGGAGCATGTGTGAGCAATCTGTAGAGGCAGAGCAGCCCAGGATGGTGTGTGTGTGTGTGTGTGTGGAGGCTGGGGCTGCTGTGTGTTTGTGAGGGAGGGGGAGTGGTTGCCATACCTGCTCTTTGACATCACGTCTTAATCATACCTTCCCATGTTGCTCCACACTCAGCTGCCTACGTGCAATCTTCCAGTGGAGAGTTGGGGATGAGAGGTTTCCGTCTGCCGCTTTTTCTCTTATCTGCATTGGGGAAATCTCATTTGATTTTCATGTAGAACACAAAATGTACAAAAGGCGAATTTCTCTGCGGAGGACCTGCTTGTTTGTTTTCCTAATGCCCGGATTAGTGTAAAGTGCGCTATTGCGCAAGCACGCAAACCAGCGACCCTGATCCCTCGGCGTCCGTCCCTACTGGCCCCGCGGCCTGGAGAGCCTCTGAGCCCTGACCCATGAAAGTGACCGCCCGACCCTCTGGGATTAACCCCTGACCTCTACCTTCACTAATGTTTGACCCTCGTCTAGCCCCCACAGAGACACAACAGAGCCCCATTCAGATGACAGAGTCCCCGGCTGCTCGTTAGACACACACACACACACACACACACACACACACACACACACACTGTGGGCTCGTGTTGGGGCTAGACCAAACACTGCACTTCTGATTGCTACCCTGAGATGCATTTTACAGTTTACTCAAGCGTGCACGAGCCGCGGCGTTTGAGACATGACTCGCCTCTGTTTGTCCCACAGCAATTTATTAGTATAATTTCCTCTCCACCTCCGGGACAACAAACTCCCTTCATTTCATAACTCAGCGAGGGTGCAGATCACAGCTGATCCAGTTCTACTCACAAACAAGGAGCACCAACAGCCTGTTTGTGGTGGACGGCTCTCTGAGAGACGGAGGGGGCCTGTCAGGGACTGGTACGTTGTTTTTACGGAGATGCTTTTTTCAGCACGAGGGCGCTGGATGTAGCGCACGGTTGGCAACTTGGCCTTGGCTCATAGCTCGAACTGCTGAGGGCAGTCTGTATTTGAGTAATGTGTGGAGGTGTGCTGCTAGAAAGTTGATTACCGGATCAGCCTAAAACATCACCTCCCTCCTCCGACCTACATGGAAGCCCATTAAACTGACATGACAAATGGAATTTCTTCGCTCTACAAATAATCAGCACGTGGGTGTAAACTTAAAAGCTCGCGCCATAATTATGATGGATGCCTTTTGTTACTGTACTTCTTCAGAGTTGCTGTCAGTGGAGCGCTGGAGGGCAAAAACTGCTTCTTGATGGAATCAAGCCGTCTTTGTATGAAGTCTCGTATTTATAGTGCGTTATCAGGTTTGTTTTGGAGCACTATCGCAAAGTTGTGCTATCGGCTTTCCCATGCTGTTTATCTCGTGGAATGTTGATCGTCACTGGCCGGTTTCCCACAGAGACGGAATGGGTGCGTCTCCCACCGGAGAGACATTGTCCAGAGCGAGCGCGGGCGCTGCAGCCCATCTCAGTTTTCTCTGGAAATCAAGAGGGGGCATTGACACGAGGCTGACCCCACTCAGCGTGTGAGATAAAGAGGGGAGGGAGGGCTCACTGCAGAGATGAATTCATCTGTAATTAAGCCGCATTCTCAAATTGAATTACAGACACTCTTGAGTGTATCATCACAGTGTGTGATGTTCAGAGCACTCTGTGAAAACATTTCAGTAATTCAACCCTGTCAGTAGCCGAGGGTGGAGGG
>OMLP01017399.1:23163-40469 GCA_900302685.1 Spondyliosoma cantharus | reverse complement strand
CCCCCCCTGCAGACAAACACCAAGAAGTTGGTCAGATGTCTGTTGAATGTTTCCACATTTCATCCATACAAAAGATCAAACATCATTTTTTTTATAAATCTTTTTTGAGTTTATTAAAAGCAGTAATGTAAAGCAGATTGGCCCTGCATGTCTCACTGCTGCTTTCTGAGAGCACTCTGCGCATTTTTCTTTGCCTTAAAAGTCAAATCAATGAGCTTATTGTTTAGAGTTGCTTTATTATTATCTAACTGTTATATTATTATATATCTATCAGCCTCTGATGATAGCACTCTGTGTGAATTCATTTCTTGTACTTGTTGAAGTGCAACAAACTGTGAACGCTTATCACCTCGAACCATCATGGTAGCACCTCACTGTGGCAAAAACAATTTCCCTCTTTACATTATCTAGGAGACACAGAGAAATGTTAGGATTCGTTGAAAGTGTTTGTGTCCATGTGATTTACGTAAGACAAATACATGCCGTAATTTTAGCTCTGATCTTGATCCAGTCAGCTTCTGGGTGAAATAACTGGCTCTTTACCTGCTAAATGCTCCACTATGTCCGACTAACTCAGTCGCTAGTTTAAATGTTGGCAGTGTAGGTTTTCTTGAAACTTGGAGTGGACATGATCTTCATGTGAAAAATACCTGGATGTTTTTCGCCACGAACACTGCCTGAAGTTTTCCCGAGGTCTCCCTAAAAATATCCAGTAGTGTCACACGTACAAATGTTGAAACACAGTCCTGAACTGTGGTCACTGGCTCGGCAGCCATCTCGCCTGCAACTCCACCACCATCCTCCCCGCCTTTGGATACGAAGGTCAGGTCATAAACGTGTAATGTGAACACGATGTGACACATTTTTTGTTGAAAGGTCTGTATGTCACGTGGCTTTTGACATGTACAAATGGGCCGGTTCGCTAGCTAGGCTGAAATACGTCTGTTAGCTGTAGTTAGCTGAGCAATGACACTGAATCATAGCAAAGAGCTGAAAGACACTAAACCTCAGCGCAGGGACAGGGTCTGCAGAGCGGACTGATAATTCTCTCTGGTTTCTTCTGGAGTGAGAGTTTTCTCTACTCATATTGATGGGTGAAGCTTTAATTTAATTACCTACTTACTTTGATTAGTGCCTGCTTTAATTTGTGAAATGCCAGCTGCTCCTCGCGATGCTAAAATCCCCCGTATTCCTAGAAGAAAAGCGCTGAGCGTGGGGGAGATGGTTTTTCCAGGTGAGAGCTGTAATTCTTACTCAGAGCAACATGTGTTGTGCATTGCATCATGGCCACAGCTGTTAGCAGAAGTGGGGTCTCTGCCTCTTCGAAAGTGGAGCTGGATTTCACCCTGTGTGATCACTGACCTTTGGTGGTAAATGATGGCCCGACAAAGAGGATCTACCACTTTGATTCATTTAAATTTAAACGTGGACATGGGTCACCAACAACGTGTTCAATGGCGGATTCTGCTTTGACTCTATTATCTAACCTGCAGGTGTCCAAACATTCATCACTGGTCTACATTTTAAGAAAAAAACAGCTCAATTAATCTGCAGGAAGCGGCGTTATCATAAAATCTACCTCACTGCCGACCTCGACATCAAACCCACTCTGTCAATATTTTCATAGTTGTCTTTTGCCTTGTCTCATTTCCGCAGACATCAGCGAGGATGATGCGGCCAGACGGTAAAAACCTGTAATACCCACCAACTGAGGGAGGGTGGGGAGGCGGGAGAAGACGACCACTAAACGAGGCCTCACTACCTTGGTGGTCCTCCCCGCCTCACATTTTATGGTACAGTCTAAGTCAGTGCTTTGAGGGCTTTTCTTGGACGGCAGAAGGGGGCACGTAGAAGTGGAATGCAGTAATGTATTACACGTGGGGCCTGTTCCTCTTCTCTCGAACAATGATGGTACTGGAGCGGACTGTAAAGCTGACACGGGGCCAGCTGTTGTTGGAAGTGAAATGAATTCCATTTTCAAAAGATGAATAAAAGAAAACCAGGAATAGGACGAAGGAGAAAATGCGCTGGTAATGACAACGCTGAATAAGTGGAGACAGATTGTGCAGCCGTCACATTATGCGCGATCTCATCTCCCCTCGCTACAGTGTCGGGGCTCCACGGCCGCCTCGCGTCCCTGACTCCCACCACTGTCCCTGAGCTGCAGCTGGACTGCACATTACCGCTGTTTACAGAGGAAGAGGGAGGCGATGGAGGTGGCTGCTTAGATAGTTGGTTGCTGGCTTCACATCATAGGTTGCGGCATATGAAAAAACCTCAGAGAGAAACAGGCCGTGCCAGGGAGCCCCAGATCTGCCCTGCAACATGACCTTGGCTCCTAACCTGCACTGGGTCGCCGGCTCACGACCGGAGGAGCAAAAACATTTATTAATTTACGATGAAAAAAAAAAAAAGCATTCTGTTAGCTTGAGTTGCAGTTTCAAGCATCGCGTTAAGGGCAAGAGCCCATCGGTTATAAATTAAGCATTCCATCTTTGGTACCCATTCGATGTGTTTTATTTTCCCATGCAGTACGTTTAATTGATTTCAAATGATAAATTCATGAGCGCTAAGTGTGTATTCAATATGTATGACCTCTCCATGCAGACGCACGCTGTAATGCAAGCACTTGCGCTGCATTTAGATTAACTACACTCGGCCGTGATGGCGGTGGGCTGACACACTCTGGAGAACACCTGTACGCCGCTGCAGGACGGCAAGAACGCGGCGTTCAGCTGCTATCGAGTCGCTCTTTGATGAAGGACGTACACTACTCAGTGTCTGAAACAGCCCAACACGTGTGACAGCAAAAGGAGTCTGCGGTGGTTGAGTGGCGTTACTTCAGGTAGTATGATCCAGGAAGGCCCGGTCTCATCAGACACTGTGACACGGAAAGGATTTTACAACTCTGGAATTCATCACAGCAGCAACTGTTTCTCCTTCAGCCAATCGGAATAAACAACAGGAGAGTGCCACCAGCAGGGCCTGATCTTTCTCACAGAGAAACTCCTTCATTGCTGTGACTGCTCTTCTTTCAATGAAATAAGGATAGATGGTATTTAGCGGTAGCCCCTCTGCGCTGGCATCCCCACTGCACTGGTGGTCTAACCTCATTCAAACCAATAAGAGGGCTGGGTGTTTTAATGCAGGGCTGAAGTTGTTTGCATTGCCTTTTCTGCAGCATCCCGCCTCCTCCTCGGGCTTGTTTGGACTGGCTGAGGCAAGACCAGGCATGTCTGTGAGCAACTGCAGGGCACAGAGCCACGGACAGTGTAGCTTGAACAGAAGGTTACACTTTTTTTTTTTTTTTTGTCACGCAGCTATCTAAAATATTCTATATTTCCTGAATAAGAGGTGACTCAGATGCCTCTCACTCAAACTGGCTGACCTTGCAATGACCAGCACAAAAGGCGCAGACACATCTCACTCTGGTTCCCATTAAAATGCAAAGGGAGTGACCGTGGCTTAATCATGATCTTCAACTTCAAATAGGAGGGAACACATGAGAACATATCGTTTCTTGGATACTGACAGAGAAACACTGGTCCTTCATCAACAGATATCAGGCACTTGGCATTCATAATATCCCAAAACAATTTAGGGATATTAAAAAGGAGAGACATTTACTGCACATACAACCCTAACAATATCAATTGGACACTAGACATCAGGCTAGTATCTAGTACAAGTACAATCTAACGACTGAATGTACATAGAGCTGATTCACGATAAGTGCTCTGTATTTACTGGGAGTCGATACATTAGTGCGTTTGTTCTGCATCAGTTAACGCAGCCTCTCCCTCTGCTGCCTCCCTCCGCCATGATGCATTATGTAATCGCGACACTCTGCCTGTCGAAGAACAGTGGGAGCAACGTACAGTGCGGTGCACGTTCACCCTACAGAGCAGATTAAGTGATTAGATACTGAAGCACCTAGATGCATGCATTTGCATACTAATGAATGCACTGTGTCCTCTTAATGCTTTAAGAGCCGTTCATATTAATAGTGGCGGTCATGTGAAGTATGTTGATACTAATCATTGCATTAATTCACTGAATTAATGACCTCTGGCACCACAGATTCTGTTAAATATATCATGGTGATTAGAATGGGGATGGTATGCTGCTAAAGTGCCTCTACATTCTGTGGTGGAGCTGAATATTTTACCACAAATTTCAGTTCAATTAACTTGTGCATAGAGCAATACTGTACACGCGCCTTAAAAAGCTCAAAGTGAAGAGTTCAGCTGGAGATGGAGCAGGTTGGGCAGCAGTAATTCACTACAGCTACATATCTGTATTCAGCAGACTCACTCTTATGGCTCTGAGTAACCTCTGGAAGACTGATTCAGTGGTGATGCACTGTGTCTGACCGTGCGTGCTGCCTCCAGTCTGCGTGGATGGACTCACAGTGAACTGGGCAATTGCCGATAATGTTAATAAATGAGTTGCTGGAAGTCAGTGGGACGTGACGAGCGCTGTGTGCATGTGCAGCTGCGTCGTAGGAGCTTGACGCGATGATGATTGGAAGCAGACCTAATCGGGTGGGGCTCGCAGCACAATGGAGCATCCATATTTAGTCCCAGAGCTTCCTGTTGTCCTCTGTTATGGTGTTTACATGAACACAAACTTGTCAGATGCAGATGCATCGAGCTCTAAAGAAAGGAATCTGTCTGTCTGGATGTTATTCATACATCTCAAGAACTGTTCATCCGATCTACTTCACACTTCACAGGTTTGTTGCTGATGAAACAAAGAAGTGCAGTGTTGAATTTGGTGCAATTTGGACATGAAGCATGTTCAGTATTCCTGTGGGATCTCATGGGGAAGCAGACGTAAACAAAATGGAGATGAGCGTGGTGCAGCAACTTGCTGTACTGAATGTGTTGCCGTGAGAAAAAAACAAAACAAAAAAGCAGAGGGTTAAGGGAGTCTGAATGAGTGGGGAGACACAGAGAGAACTGGATTTGAGATTGTATGTGTGTCAACAGTAGTGTGCTAGCAAACGTTAGCCTCAAGTGCTAGAATGTTTACTATTGCTCGGCAGTACGTACGTGCTGTTTCAGGATGCCTCTCTCATTGGTTGTTGTGGTCCAGCTTGGAAAGTACAGATGTATTGTAAGTACATGTAAGTACATAATATTATAAGGGCAGCTCCAATGAGTGTCAAAGCATTTCACTCGGCTTAAAAGAGATTTATTCCGCCGATTTACAAGCTCACAATTTACTTTTACTACTTGAACAGGTTTGCATGCTTTAATGCTCAAAAAACAGTCCGTTTTCTCACGCCGTCCAGTGCTGCAGAACTGTACTCTCTCTCTGTTTTAGCTCCTGTCACTTTAAGACCCCTCCTCCTGAATACCCAGTCCTCTCCGATTGGTCAGCTCACGCATGCCTGAGCCAGCAAACTGCTAACATCAACAGAGCAGCTCTGCTTATTCAATTCTTGCGTCAAGCTAGCTGCTAAAGAAAAGAAAATAATCAAATGTGGATGTGTTATGCAGTGTGATAATGATGTCACAAAATTAAAGGCGGGACTACTGACAGGAGCAGTGTTTTCAGCGGGAGAGAGGAGCTTCTGCTGGTACAGATTTTCAAGATCTTCCACATGAACAAGAACATAGAACACAGTGAAGGAAAGGAAACAAACAAAAAAAACGCCTAGCCATTGTTGGTGCCCTAGGCGTAATTAGGCATGGGGAGCCCTGATGAAAGGTCTCCTTTAAGGCTGTACACCTCTCAAATTACCAGACAATCTGTGCGGAACAATGGCCACTGCAGTTGTGAATCCTACATCTGACACAGAAGACACCTTCCCCAGCTCCATCCTCGTGCCAGGACAACAATAACGAGGCAGCGACCGGGCCCTTGAGAGTTGTGAGCTGAGCTTTTAACTTCATCCTTGAGCGACTCCTCGCCGCAGACCTCCAGCGTTGCACGGAACAACACAGAGAGGTTAGATTCCGCTCAGGATCAACATGCCGAACAACAACAAACGCTTTCAGTCCTCTTGGCTCGACTTCTACGCCCGGTCTTTACCTCTCATGAGTGCTTGCATTGGAGCTCAACAAAAATAACACTGTGTCATATTTCCCTCTCCCAAAGTGATTTAATGTTCAATTGAGCTTGAAAAGGGCCGGGTGGTTCTGTTTGGATACACTCACGACACACCTCTCCCACTTACTGCTTTCCCCCCACGCTGCACTCTCTCCGTGTCTTTCTGCTTGTTTCTTTTTCTTCGATTCTATTTTTTCTCTCCTGGCTCGCTTTCCCTGAGATTTCTGCATCAGATCGGGCAACATTTGCCAAGAACTCCAAATAATGTTCCTCGGAGGAGAACGCACGCAGGTAAGCCTTTAAAAGTGCAACGGGGTCTTACGTATTGTTATCGGAAGTGCTTCTCGTGCCACGGGCTCCCACTCCACTCCCACAGAACCCGGGCCATTAAAAATAAAGTAAGGAGTTTGTAAGACATATGAGTTGTTTCCTGCATCTAGTAAGAAGAAAGTTTTTTGGTTTTGTTCTGCTACAGGCGAAGGCCAGGGAGTGTGTGGAACAGCTGGATGTAGGAATGGGTGCAGATAGGCTGACACTGTAATTAGTCACTGGAAGGGTTCTGTGAAAAGCTAACAGTGGCTGCTGTGAGTCCTCAGGGTGGAGGAAGAGAGTTTCTTGAACCCTGAACGACATGTCGAGAGAGGGAGGGAACCCGCGGAGGAATCTCAACCATGTCTACTGTGTGCGTGTGCGCGTGTGCGTGTGCGCACTCTCCATCAACCTTTGTCGTTCATCCATCTCTCACGCCTGTTTGCCCCCACCGAGCGATTCGTACTGCTAATGTCTCTTCTGGGGAAGGATGGATGTCGTTGCCGAGCCGAGCTGTGCGACCGAGTGATAATGGAGACCCTGGCGTGCGCTCGGGAGTAAATCCTAACTTTTTTTTGCAAATATACCATGAAAAGGGGGTTGCAGGTTTTAGCTCAATAAACATGTTATCATCACCCTCAGCTATTTTGGAATTCCATTTTAGTTTTGATAGGAAAGACTTTACAGACATTCTGCAATCCTGTGGTTTTGGTCAGTTTCAATGTTCCCTCTCAGCCTCTTGTTAACTGAACCACCGCTCTGCTTTCACACTGGAAGAACAGTGGTTTTCAGACTACACGGAGAGCTTTCTCAGAGAGAATAAGCTCTAACAGCCGACTCAGTTTGGTATACGTTTTAAAAACAAATTCAAATTTGACACCTGCGTATGACTAAAAATCATTACCCAACATTCACTAACTCACTAAAGCAAGTCATACTTGCCAAGGTCGGTCTTGTGGTTCCAGCTTTAAATCTAGATAAGAAAAAAGAAATATTTTCTCGTTCCTTTCTTTTCCCTCTCATCTACCAGTCTGTAACAAACACCATTTTACACAAGCCCGAGACCTTCTGGGAAATGTCACTAGATCTGCTGAGGAGGTGAGTCAAGTGGCCTTGGCCTGGGACAGACATGCCTGTAAAAGCAGCCAGACAGAGAGAGCCAAACAGTCAGGGTTGCCAGGTCTTGTGTGACAAAATCCGCCCCAATGGTCAGTAAAACAAGCTGAACACCGCAATGTCTCGATTCAACTCGAGTCTTTAGCTTCCAAGTTGAGTGTCGAGTTGAGTGGCGACTCACGTGACAGTCACGTGAATCGAGACTTACCCAAGTCAGAATGACTCAACGCCACAACTCTGCAGCATGTTTACAATTTTTTAAGAAATACAGTAAAAAGAATTGGACGAGATTGGGAGATTACATCAGCTGGTGGAACAGCTGCTGGCCTGAGGGACATCAGGACTGTGGCGGTCTGAATGGAATTCGGTCTGTAGTGCTTGAAGCGTGGAAAACTCACATTTACAATTTCTTGGTTAGTCTGGAACACAAGAATCATTTTTATAGATTTTTTTTTTTCAGTAGATAAATGTTTCCAATGAAAACTGTCGGCTGCTGGATTATTGCGACATTCTCTGGAAAGACACACTGCTGCTGATTTTCTTTTTTTTTTTTTTTTTTTTTACAACAAAAATACTAACTAACAAACAAAATGCATCTGGGTGGCTCGGTAGCGCAGGAGCTCAGCAAGAAAAGATGTTTTTTTTGTAAGGCGCTGTGAACAACCCCCTTTACAACGTCAGCAGTAGCCTTCATGCCATCCAGCACTTGGCCCTGAAATAATGCACTTTCACTGCACTGTCAGACTGATAATTGCGCTGGCTGCGGTGTAATTATGCATTACTGCAAACCTACAAAAACTTTTTTTCTGCAGATTGGAAACACTGGGCCGTCTACACGATAAGCCTGTATTTTCCCTCTGGCGCTCTTCTGTCCTTCTTCCCTCACTTTTCCATGTCTGGCTCACAGGGCTGTCTGAGTGTCTGCTGTACTCAGTCACATCCCGGGAGAAATCGGGGACAGCCTGTATTCCTCTGACCATGTGTGTGTGTGTGTCTTTGTGTGTGTGTGTGTGTGTGCGACTGGGGTTGTGTGTTTTGCCATATAACAGGCCGGTGATACTTAGAAGAGCAAAGGAGGAGTGCAAACAGCACACTGGGACGGCAAAATACACACCGGGTGATTCACTGAGTTGTCTACCAAGTCTGGCAAGCATTTTTCCGAAGGAGTGATCCGTCTCAGTGAACGCACTCTGAGTCCATCCGTCATCATAATGATGTGTGTGGTGAAATGAATTAAACATCATGATTAATGAGGGACTGTTTCGGTATCTGTGCCGCAGAGGGTTAATCTGACTATCGCGGCAGTGTATTCGGTATATCTGGAAAAGCACAGAGGACGACAGCCGTCCGTCACGACGACTTCCTCCCGCGTCGCCCCTTCTGTGAAGTGTACTGATGTCATCTCTGGCATGAACAGTCGCGGCGTGGACATATCAAATTAGCCACGATGTCCGCATGAAAGCACTTATCTGTGTGACTCATATACCAAACAGAGGTCAAATATCTGGCCCGTAGGCACCTCGTGTCCTGGCTTCACAGGACATCTATATCTTATCCAAGTGAGATAATGGAAGACATTCTTTTGCATTCTAAGAGCGTGACGTGTCAGAGAGGGGAGCAGCCCTGTGCTTCGTCACTTCTCTCCGGGTTGCAGGTTTGATCTGATGCGTCTTCCCTGTTGTGGAAAGAAATCCCCCCTCAAAGAAACCGCCCCGAGCCTCAACGGAATGTGAAGCGAAGCTGAAAAAGTTTACGTCAAGTGTGGTCTCGTGACCTTGCGGGCTCCTTAAGGAGATCTCAGGCTGGCAACAGCAGAATGAGGGGTGGATAAATTTCATTTACCAATTAGCGCGAAGACAGAATGGGTGTATCTTTACTTCATTGGTTCCACTCCCACCAATTATTTCACCACTTTTAAACACGCAGCTTAAACCAGATTAAATGAAACCTTAGTAAAGCGAAGAGGAGAGGCTGATGAGGTCCGCAGCCACATGGCTCACTGTTTCGCAGCGCTTGGCTAAAAAGCTGGGATCCGCTGAAACGAGCAATTAACTACGACTGGCTTGTATTGATGCAAACCGCTTCCTCGGTGCACTGCAGTCTATTTTTCCCAGCCATGCTCAAAGGTCTGTCCATTGACAGAACACTGCTTAATGTCACTTTCTGTCAGATAGTAGAAAATGTTGAACTGGTGTTATCTAACACAAACCTCACTTCTCCATGCAAGGTACAGTGATCCTGTCCGAGTATAGCCTTCATCTCTTTGTACTCCTACACCTTGGGAGGAGCAGAGTCCAGGCATTTGATCCATTTGTCCATCGCTTTTGGATATCTGCTTCTCTGCTCGCATGCTGACTAGATTTCAAACACTCGGTCGCAGTGTGAGGTGTGAAGGTGTTGGTCAGAGGCGTGTCCTTTGAAGCCTGCCCAACTGTTACTGGCAGTTCATTGTTTACTGTGGCAATTAGAGCCAATGAATCAGCTGAGCCAATAAACTGATATTAGCCGGTCTGGTTAGGTTCTGGTTTGTTTTTTCTTATAAGGTTATGTCACCACAAAAATGCCGGGATCTCTGGACTTCAGCTGACCCAACATCTTGTCAGAAATATCTAGTTTTGTTGGCTGGGCAATGTCAAAATGTCTCGTTAAAATTATCCAGCGGTTTCTTACTTACAAATGTTGAAACAGCTGTTAAATGTCCGGGGCGTTGGTGCTTATAAATGTAGAAATGTTGCCTCATACGGTTGTCTATCACTTGGCGGCCGTCCCGCCGGGGCTGGAATGACACCGCCACCCCCTGCTCCTCCTGACGTGAAAGTGAGCTCATATTCATGTAATCTAAATTATGATATGACATGTATCGTAGAAATGTCAATATGAGGTGTATGGACCAATTTCTTTTGTATGAACAAATTTAACGTACCTGTGATTAAAAGAAAGCACAATATTTTATTCTGGTGAGTGGGCTAAATGGGAGGAGCCTTTATGACTTCTGATTTATACCTCCCTGTTATAAATTATTTCATAATCTTCAATATCTTAGTTGATTATATGCCCCCATATTGCACATTCCTAAAAAAAAAAGAAATGCATTTCATTAGTTTATAAACAGCTAAGTTGGGGAACATGGGGCTCCATCGGGGGCCCATAGCTCATACTTGCCCCATGGCTCTGCAGTGGGTTGATCCGGCCCTGGTGGGAGAATGTTTCATCTAAACAGGTAGATAATAAAAAACAGGTCGAAGAACATGCAATTTCCAAAAGCAACTCCCTCACAGAATATGAACACAGTCGTCTCCGTGAATGTGGATCAAGGTGGATCAAAGTGAATCTCTGCATCAACACGAGGCAGCTGTTCACACTGTGGGTTCAGAGGTGAGGGGGCTTTACATGATCCTCATGTGTTGAGAGTGGCCCGCGTGCCCTCTTCCCCACAGATCTCTTACCTTACAACAATAACCACGGCCCACCACCGGACCAAAACACAGAAAAATCCCCGGTCGGCACCTCAGATCTCCCGAGCAGATGCCTGTGGGTGGTGCGATACGGCCACGGAGTCTCAGACCTCTTACAGCCAGGCCCTCTCCACATCTGTCCTGAGTTACAGTAGGCACTTTACTCCGTCAAAACCCAGCTGTTTAGGGATTTACTTTGTTGTCTGCAGAGCCGGTTTGATCGCGGCTGTGCTACACGGGAAGAGGCTTTAAAATCATATTAGAGAAGGATTTGGGTGCTTCTGTGTGAGTGAGTGAGTGTGATCAGTATGTGTTTGTTAATGCTTTCCGTTTCACCGCTTTCTCCCGAATTCTCCCTGGCGTTTCAGCGAGTTGCTGACCAGTTCCTAGGAAAACAAACACTTTCCACAGGAAGAAACTGAGCAGATTAGATAACCAATGTTGGGATATGATGTAATGAGCTCACTCCTCGGTGTATTTGAAAAGTAATCATCCCGTAGCATGTGATGGCTGAGTAACATGTTTTGTTTTCAGATGACTGTCTTATTCAGACATTTGCAGTTAGACAGACAGACAGACAGACAGACAGACAGTGTTAGTGAGCAGTAAACAGAGAGCACATGTTCACAATCACCGCCCGACAATACCCCAAATGTTGACGATGGTTTCCTGCTGTTGATTCACAGTTTCATTGGAGGCGGTGGTGACGGACAGAAGAATGTAACACAGAATCAATTTTGTGTTTACGTTGGACTGTGGTGCAATTGTTTGGGCTCAGGGCAGCTCCTGTGGCTCCGTGAGATAGATTCAGAGGATGCAGTGACCACTGGATACCCTGGCGTTCCTAAAATAATCCTAATTATAGGTCTGCAGATGGATTCTGATGGGAAATGGACAATTTCAGTCCACGAGGCCCACAAATGTGCAGTTATTATAGCCGCGCCAAGTTTAGCACATTCCTTCTGTAGGAAAGAGAATCCAACTTCTGAAATCAGCTCGATAGACTGGAAGCGTTCTCTTTGAGAGCGAGCCACCAAGGTGACGTTAAATAAAATCCATCTGGAAGCTGTTTCACATCCCCTCAATAGCTCAAATGGCCTGGTTCAAATGGTTTTCTTTTCTCTTTTTTTTTCTTTTTTCGTCGTCAAGAACAAAGTTGAAATCATCATCAGTTATTCCTCAGAAGAGAAACTCGAAACAAATGCCGGGCCTGAGAGCCAGCTCCTGCTTGGGTGACCAGTAGCTGTAAATCACAGCGATCACAGAAAGGATGGTGTTTGCCAGGTGGCACCGTAGCACCCTGATGGTAATCTGTCTGACCCATGCCAAGCTTTAAAAGGTGGCCATGCTCGCTACATTAGCACTGCTACAATTACAGCCTTCCAAAGCCCATTACCTGCTGATCTATTTAGAGCTACTGTAGCAAGCCTTCTTTTTTCCGCGGCCGCCTTTCATGTGAGCCTCACCTCAGCAGGTAGCTTTCACAATACACCAATACACTGATTGAACATAATGACGGGGACGTGCGGACTTCTCACACAGGGCCGCAGTTGGAGTCATTCTACTGCATCTGACTTTCTATTGTTTCTGCAATTTGGGAATTTGAGCCAGTTGGAGTTTAAGTTCCTAAATTATATTTGTAAAGAATCCTGTCAGTAGATTTTGGACTCAGTGTCTTTACATTTGATTGAGTTATATGAGGCCTAACAAGTAGCGATGTGCAGATCGATAGGAAAATACCGATACTTCATATCCAAAATGTTTCTGCTCTAGGAAATGATTGAAATCTAAACTTTGTACATGACCATCACGATAAGCAAGTAACTATGCTGCCACCAGGATCGAGTGTCTTTTTTATTACCGGGTTCTGTCTGTCGGAGTACGATGAGGTAACGCAGCCATTACACAAAGTAACAGTATGGTATTGAATTGGAGGGCAACACAAGCCTGGTTACTTGGTACCGGATAAGAAATCAGTGTTATCAGTGTTAGTTGACAGCAGTGAGCGGGGAAGTAAACTATAGAGAACATATACTGTCGAAGCTAAATTATTCCAATTAATAGACAGACTAAATCTACCTAACGACCGTAGTATCCACAACATCCTGGTTCCTGGCCCTGCTGTCAGACATGAAGTGTCTACTTATGAAGAGGGTAGTTCAACATTTTTTATGTTTCATTGTGTGCAAGGTTAAAAAGGTTGATGCAACTCGGTTCTGTTGTTCCGTCCGCTGGTTAAATATGAAGCCCGTGGATGGGTAGCTGAGAAAACAGAAACAGCTAGCCTGCATCTGTCTGAAGGTAACAAGATTTGCCTACCAGCGCCTCCAAATCTTACTCACTGACACACTGTATCCTGGCATGTTTAATGTGTAAAAGCAGTTTGCACAGTTGTGGTCTTAGGTGCCGGACTTCAGCCGCCATCGAGGACATCAGCGAGCGTCTGTGGCTCTGGTTCTTCCACGCCGCTGGCACTCGTCAGTCTTGTTTGGCACATTGAATCTGTCGGTGAGAAAAAACGCACTACGACTGGCTGTTCAGCTAAGAGAATCAGCGCGTTAGAAGAGGAACAGAAAAATAAAGGGTCTCGAGCGCGTCGCTGTTGCATCTTAGATTTCATCCATTCAGCACAGCTTCTCCAGATTTCCCCTCGGCCTCTTCACCAGCGCTGTCTGTAACTTTTTATCGGGCAAGTTCTCCATTAGGAGCGGTTCTATGAGTGAGGGTGGTGTCCGAAATGCTGCTTTATCATAACAGCGGTCGGTACAGTCACAGTCCTGAGTTTTTCTGGTTTCCCTTTTTGATCGGCGAGTACAGACTACCGGCAGTTGCTTGTACGAACAGGTATTTCCTCTCACGCGGGTGCAGAACGCACAAGCTTGTTGGCCGTAGTCTTTGCGGTGCATTCGAGTGCAGCTTTTTGGCCCCAGCAACAGTCAGCCCTTCGACGTGGCTTGTTTCTTGGATCTCGACTTGGTGCGTGCGGCCCCTCAGACGCGTGCTGTGTGCTGTTTAACCTCCACCGGCGGGACTGGCCGCTCCCCTGCTCTCTGTCTTCATGCTAAGAGCAGCGCACACGAGAGTCGTGGCAGCATTCTCATCGAACTTTCAGGATGAAAGCCAAAAAAAAAGCATATTTCCCCGAACAAAGCCCTTCTAAACTGTGGCCTGCCGATCACAAAGGAGGAGGCACACAAGTCAACAAACGCAGAGGAGCTGGAGGAGGTTTCTGAAACAATTCAAATGTGGCTTTTGCAAAAACTGACTGCAACTCTATCAAGATGCCCCAGATATTTTAGTTTTCATGCATATAAAATGTATTGCCTAGGCTATCCTGCTCTGTAAGAAATTCAGCTACTGCCCTCACTCTTAAGATTCATGAATTCATGTTACCACACACACACACTCACACACACACACACACACACACACACACCTACAGAGTCAAGATGTTAGCCCAGAGTTCTGGGGAGCGGCAACTGCAGCAGCCCACAGCGGGCAGCTCCGCTCACCCGGCTCACAAACGCTCAAACACAAAACCACAACTGGCAAACAGTGACATCAGCGTCTCTGCACCACATTTTCGGCGCATTGCATATGAGCCGCATATGTAGAACGGCACAATTGGAACCAGACGAGGGGAGATAGTGGGCGCAGTGCAGCTACTCTCTCCGAACACAGGCAGCGGCGTTGACCTTCAGCGAGGCGCAGCAGAAGCCAGAAAGTCACAGGCCAAATGAAATGATACGCTGTTTCAGGCTACTGTAACACAGCAGCTACAGTATCTCATATCAGCTCCCATTGTTCTTGTCAGGTTCCTTTCACTTTTTCTCAGTTTGGCCATGCCTCGGCATGTCACGCAGTCCAAAGTCATAACATTTACTATCTAAATGCTTCATTCTATTGGACAAAGCGTGTACAAACGCCACGGGGGAACTGCAACACCACTGTCTGTTTGACTCCATTAAGTCATTATACATGTTTTTCTCCATGTAACAGTGGCCAGAGGGATATGTAAAGTCAACAACTGGAACAATGGCTAGCTTTACAGGAAAGGGAGATGGTGATCTAGGAGGTAATTCAAAGTTGAGCTCACTCCATCTAAACACGGCCATTATTGTTGCAGCTATTGTCGAGGGGACGCGTTTACAAGCCTCCACCAGCCAGAGTGGACAGTGACGGATGACGCCGCGGACGTATTTCACCGCTCACTCAAATGATTTCCACGGCGGGAATACACAAGCCGGGCCGACACAAGCCCTACCAGCCTCCGTTGCTTTCAGGGGAATTCACTCATATGCAACATCTGTGTCAATATTTTGGAGGTTTCCGGCTGGAAAGGAGTGTACAAGTTTCAGCTCTGAAGGCCTGGAGCCAGATGAGTGTGAAGTAGGTTTTGGCAAACCTTACAGGAGAACACACACAAAGAAATTGGAGCAAAGTTTGATTAACTGCTGTAAATAATGTTTTATAATAACAATGTTATGATAATAATAATAATAATAATAATAATAATAATAAAAAGCTCTTAGAAGCAGTTTATAACAGAGTTCAATTTCCCGTCAATCATTTTGTTCGTTTGGTCTATAAAACACCACATCACAATTTACTGGGATGGAAGCGTCGTCATCCAGAGACTGGCCAATGATATTGATATTTGGGAATGACAATAACACATCTGCTGATATTCTTATAAACACAGAATATATGCTGCACATAAAATCACACGTTTTGCTTCAATCAAACGCTGATGAATATATAATATCATCGATCGTCAGTCCAGTCAGGTCAACGTTTGTTGAGCCGGACACAGTCCAGAGCCCGAAGAGGTTCAGTTTATCGTGATGCACTAAGAGGGAAAAGCAGCAACGCGTCACATTTGAGAGCGACAAACAACCCGGAGAACTTTTTCGATGATTAATCAGTGAATTATCAGATTGTTGGGGCTCTGCCTATGTATACATCTGGGAGAGCAGAGCAAGACGTCGTCGCTGTATTTATAGGCAAACATGTCACAGTGCACAACATCATGATTACATTTCATATGCAAGTCGCCTTCATTGACTTGCATCACTCACTTACTGTTTGTACATTAGGTAGCAATTACAATCATCTGCTTATAAACAGTCAATAAATCAGCAGACAGACAGACAGCAGCAGACAGACAGATATATAGGTGATGTAAATATAGAATAGAGAGCTTGATGCCTTTAAGTTGAAGCTGGCTGTAAAGTGACCTTGTGTGTCCAGCTGCCTGCCTCCTGTTGGTGTTGGGGCAGAGGGATGTCTCCTGCTCTGCTCTGTGAGCTGTGTGCTCTGCTCTGTGCTGTAGAGGGGCTGTTCCCTCACAGATCTCAGCTCAGTCCGTCCAGAGCAGCGGCGGGGATGAGCGCTGGGGACTAGGCGGCAACGCAACGACGCATTGAACAGGTAAGAGCGGCTCCAGGTCGAGCTGTAACCCGCCTGTAACCCAGCCGTCCGTCGGGACTTGTGTTTTTCCCCTACATTTCGCGACACATGCGGTCGTCGGAGGAGGCTGAGAGCAGCTGCTGTGAGCCGCAACACAGAGGTGGACAGTCGCATCTGCGCTGCCTCCCAACATTTCCAGCCGTCCCTCAACTTGAAGCCCGGCCAGCTGCCTGGGCGCTCGGCTGTCCGGCTGTCTCTGCCTCCTGTGCCGGGACCAGAGCGTTGAGGAGCGGACCGCGGCGCCGTGGGGACGCGGCATCGGAAGGTGAAGCAGTGGGAGGAATAGGGGTCTTTATGGTTTCACTTGAGGCGAGTGTGCGGTGTGACTGTCACTGTTTTGCGGACGCGCTCCTATCAGCTGAAGGTTAAAGACTGCTGATGGAGCTAGCTGGGCTAGCGTTAGCCCCGTGTCTGCTGTGGAAGAGAGGCCAAACTCCGTCCAAAAACGCAGTTTTAATTGTCCGAGCTGAGCAGCAGAGGTTTCTGTCGGGAGGAGCGCTGATTAAGGACTGAAGGGAAATACTGCGACCGAGGCTTGTGTTCGGAAACATTCTGTGTCACTCCAAACACCTATTACTTGTATACTGTTATAAGTTAGAGAATTGCTTCCCCTTCAGTCTCCTCAGCAGTATTTCATCCACAGCGGGCTGTGATGGGCTATACTTGCAGCTGGAGTCATAAAACAGAGACTGTTTCATTTAGAAAAATACAGTCTGCACAGTGGCTCATTCATCCGCCGAATTTACCCGAGCACCTCTCCTGATCCGTAGGAGATGTCCGGGCTTCACTCAGGTATGCATCTGTTCCATACCGAAACGAAACCTTAAAAACAGACAGATGTTTGAACGGAATTCGGCGTGCTTTCTCCTCGCATCTGCGAACTGCGCGCGTTCGGGGGGG
>OMLP01017399.1:0-19014 GCA_900302685.1 Spondyliosoma cantharus | reverse complement strand
CCCGTCCCATCCTGCCTTTGATTTAGCTGCCAGCAGAGTCTGCCTGTAATAAGTTTTGGACTGAGGCAATGCAGCGGGAATATCTCAGCGGCCCACATGCTATTGTCTGTGAGCTGCCATTCACAAAAGCAAAACAACTGTTGCCACGGGATACGCTCAACAAAATAACGTAAGTGGGTGTTTTTTGGCTAAACCTTTCCACATGAGCTAATTGACTCACAATGCGCGGGCCCAGCCTGTCGCTGCTCTCCACCAGGAGGGCGTGGATGCTTGGGAGAGCACATGGTTTGCAACGTGGTGATGAGCTCTCTTCAGTGAAGGCTTTTGTTTTGTTCGTATCATTTGAACAGATGTCCACATGATAGTTTGCAAACCTGATTTTAAGCCTTCATTTTCCATCATTGTAATCGGGATTTAATTGCCTTAAACTGCATGGCTCCTAAGCCCAGTGGGATATTTTCTGATGGATGGTGGGTGTCCAGAGGGCAGATAGCTCCCCAGATAATATGCCTACACTTTATGTTGCTGAGTTACAGTCTACCTGAAGCGGAGAACATTGTGCTTCCTAGAGGTCAGTGTGTGGTAAAATATGGCCGGAGGTGTGTAGCTGCTTATTCCTCTGGCCTCTAACGTCTTTCCCCGGGACAAAGAGAGATCCTGATTGGAAACATTTGCGACACTGTCTGCTCTCCTCCGTCCCCGCCACGACGCACTTCCTCAGGAAGAGAGACGGCACAGTGATGTCACATAGATAAACAATCAGCGGACCGTTGCTGCCTGCTGAATGTGATGGGCTGTCATCCCTGAGAAACCCCTGTGCGTGCACAGTCCTAACAGATGCAGGCCAGACACTAGCCAAGCACACGCCCACTTGGGTCAGTTGTTATAGATCCAAGGTGACTGGGAACAATGTGGCGGCGAGGTGCGGCTCTTGTGGAATATTTTGGGAAGCAGGCTAATCGTCTTTTAGGTTCCAGGCTCTGGTGTGTGAGATTTGTTTTGTTGTGGTGTTTTTATGCTGGAGCCTGTTAAATCCAGATTTGTTTTTGTCTTCACTTTTCGGAGGGATGTGCTATTTTAACACATCTGTGTCTTCTTCGGGACAGCATTAATCACTGCTACTCACTTTGTTTTGACCACAGGGCAGAAAATAAATCTGTTCTTCTACTTTATGCTTCTTTTTACATGGACCTTCACCGCTGCTGACTATTTATAAAGTTTATTAAAATAGCCTGCAACCCATGCTTGCAATCTGGACTATATACTAACACCCTGTAACTCTGCAGTTCTGTCCTCCCTGAGGCCTGATCTAGGTTTCTGTCCTGCATTGTCTGCCACCCATGCTGTCCCTCCGCTTCCTTTCCTCCCCACCTCCCAACTATGTCCTCATCTCAGTTGGGCCATGAATAAGGAGCTGACACCAAACTGTCAACCTGCAAGCTGTCATGGCCCTGCAGCCTGCCGCTGGTGTAGCCCCCCCCTAAAAACCTACAAAAAATGCTTGTACCTTGTAATAAACAAGGTTGAGGCCTTGACAAAAGTTCACTTGACCTCAAAAGCGGTGCCCTTACATGTGTGACTACATAGTAAATGTAAATGATGTTACAGTAGGGTGGAGAGGCTGATTGGAGAAAATGTGGAGGCTGGTGTGAGGGTCGTCTGTAGGGAACCGACAGCCCTCATGTGGTTCTATTTATTTTTAGCTTACTTTGCAGCATATGTTATCCATAAACTGTATCATTAATTTCTCTCTTTGACTGAGCCATGTCATTAAAATGCAGCAGATCTGCCCTTTTTTTTCCAGTTGCCAAATTCAAGAGCCTGTAATGCCAGCCTTTTGCACACAAGAAAGCATTGTAGCGAAACACAATGTTGTTGTGTTTGGGGGGATGAAAGCCGGCCATTGTTGCATACCGTTGCTTGAATCCGAGGTTTTATTTGATATAAAATGGGTAATTCCATTGCGTAACGGCATTAGCAGTATTTAAACCGAGCTTGTCATGGGAAGGAAGGAGCAGGGCTGGGTTATGGGTGGGGGACTGAATGAGGGCAGGTCACTTTACCGGAGGAAATCCTCACTTTTACTGACGATGGATATAATCCTCATTTAGTGATGACACCGAGAGAAATTGCCTCAGATTAAGGGTTTAGCTGGATTAGATAGCATATGGATGTGCAGTGAAGACAGTTTAATGTGCAGCTATCATAATAAAAGTGAATTATCATATTAATAAACACAACCCTTGACCTCAGGCTCACTTAATTAAGCCTTTGCCTGGCTGGATGGATAGTCTTCATCTACAGGAAGGAAAGTGATAGGCAGAATGCCAATCGGACTGATTTTACAGTCTGATATTGGCAATAGTGTTGGTTCTTCATTTAAAGTATCAAAGATGTTTGCATTGTAGAGAAAAATCTTCATCAGATGGCTTTGGTTGAGTAATCTGTAGTGACAAATAGCCACAATATAACCATCTTTGCTTGCTTTTATAGATTTTAAGGGACGCTACATGCCATATTGAACATGGTCACTGGCCTGCTGCCCAGCTCAAGTTCAACCACAGTTCATTGAATAACACTCAATGAAAAACTGTATGTCCCAGGTCCACATGCTCATCTGGAAGCAAATTACGTAAACAGAAACCCCCTTCTTTTTTTGTTGCATCGACATCGTTCACAAGAACCCTTCTTTCAAACTCAGAATTAGCCTCTCCTTGAGGAGATTACTCAACGCAAATGGAAAGAGTTAAACTCAACAAAAGTATTAACTGGATAAGCGCCAAGAGTCAATCCTCCAAAACTAACAGGTTTAAGGTTTTAAATGAAAAAGATAATCGTATTAGAGAGCCAGACATACAAAGGGAGCAGCATTTCACGGTCTTGGATCCCCTTAATCACCTGGTAGGCTATCCTAGGGTTCAGGTACAAGGAGGAGGGAGGATGGGAGGGAAGGAGGGAGGGAGCAGGAGGGAATAAAGCGGGGTGATGATTCTGCCCTCTGACTCAGGACTCCTTTCCTAGACGGATTTTTTTTTTTCATCTCTATGGGACTATCACGGCTAAACAAACGCTAAGAAGCAAAACAAATGCAAATCTGTTTGCAGCTGAATACATTTTGGTGAGGCTGTATGGGCCGTCTGTTTTTCAGAACCGAAAACAAGCAATTTGGCTCTGCCATTCAACAATCATAGTGTGATTGGCTTTTAAACTGTCTGAGCATTTGATTCTGGCAACGAGTCTCACGCTGCTGTTCCTGAATGCCATTTCTTATTAAGGACAGCCAGGTTGTTGGCAGTCTGTTCCAGTGGAGAGTATTGAGTGAGTGGGCTGCAGCAGCATCTGTCCTGTCGACAAGGCAGCAAGCATGACTTCATCAAGGGCATTACATCATGAGCAGATGCACCCCGGGTGCTATCAATTTGATTCCTCACCGGTCCTTGATACTAATACTTACAGTCATTTTTTGGTAAGAAGTCATAATGCTAATTAATATAAGGGTTTGCTCAGTGTAAATGCACTGTCCCTTGCTCTATCGCTTTGTGGGACGCTTTGTCATTATTGCTGCCGGTAAAGAAAACACATATATAAACTACTATTATTTTAATTATGTGTTAATTACTTTCTTGATTAATTCTGAGCTCTTTAAAATAGGAAAAAATAGTGACAAATTTCCCACAGTTTCCCGGAGCCCAAGGCGACTTCTGTACCTTTTGTCCAACGAACTGTCGAAGCCCTGAATATACTCAGTTGACTATCACAGAGGATTAAGGAAACCACCTGAATATGCAAGAAATATGCAACCCCTTATCCAAGACGGATTTTTTTTAGGGCATATAGCTGAAGAAAAAAAAAAAAAAACATCCTCATCCTTTTAGACTCTAACCATAAAATACTTTTGAGATGAGCAGAAGATGTCGAGAGAGAGGATGTGGAGGTGAGCAGGGAGGAATACAATCCCCCAGCTGCCTCATTGATGCAAAACATGAGCAGTGCTTGGCTGCTAACAGCTACCTTACAGCCACTGTATGAAATCTAGAGGGAGCCCACTGTAAACAGTGACATTTCACTGCAGCACCAGCAGCCTTCTGAAAGTCTTGTCGCCACTGATCATCATGCTGTTGACGGTTGTTTTTGAGGGTGTTTTGTTTACCTCCCAGTCCTCCTCAGTACTGGACATGGATGGGTTTGGTGTCGGTGATCGGAGATGGAAAGATGGTTGTTGCTAGGAGGACTAGGGCAGGCGGTTAGGAAGGCGGGTGATCTCGGTTTTGTCGTCGCGGCTTAGAATTTGGGTGCGGGGGTCCTTTTTTGTTTCGTCCTCTCAACTGTCTATATGGGTTGGGACCCTTGACTGGACACGGGTAGCGGGGATAATGGTTTTATCGTCACCTTCTTTTCTCTGTCTCTCTTCCTGTCTCTTCATGTCGTCCCCCTCTGTCTTTTTTTCCCCAGTGATGGCCTCAGCTGCGCAGCTGTGCCGGTGATCCTGCCGCTGCATGTAGGGAAGAAGCAGAGACGCCTTGACAACCGACCTACCTTCCTCTCTCTCAAAAAAAAAAAAAAAAGGAGAGAAAGGAAAAAAAGAAAACACACCAGCATAAACAAATGCGACCATGTACAGCGTGGAGGACCTCCTCATCTCTCATGGATACAAGCTGCCCAAGCATCCAACATCCTCCTCCACCCCTACCCCAGCCGCTGCATCCTCATCCCGCCAGGCTCCCTCATCCTCCCCACCGTCCTACAGCAAGCACCATGAAATCCTGGAGAACATGCCTGGCCCCAGGACAGTAAACGGCTATGAAAGAGGGCCCGTGGTGCCCTATAGGAATGGTGGCGGAACCAGGCAGCCACAAGCGTATGGCGGTGGCTGTCCCAACAACAACAATGAACCCAGGGACAGAAGCCAGTCCAGGCGTGAGGGGGAGAACCGGAGCCAAATTGACACCCACTCGTTGGGAGAGTCGCTAACCTCAGACAGCGGGTAAGACACAGGCTGGGCTGCACCTTGAGAACACTGATGTGCTCCAGTCTGATCGACCCTTTTGCATGTTCTGTCCTGATTATGGTAGCCCTCAGCCTTTATTGATAAGCATTTCATTCATCATCATTCGTTGTTATAGTGCTTTGATGGAGCAGGTTAATGAAATAAGATAAATCATCAAAGAGTTCTGCATGGGGATTTTACAACTACCCAACAATGCCACTCTTGCCATCTTCCTCTCTTTCCCCTCGTATATAACTTCCTCTAATTTCATCGCTATTTCCCTCTGTCCTCTTCATCTCAGTCAAGTCTTGTGTAGAGGAGGAGATTATGTGTGCTGGAGTCTTAACCTGCCACATGGGACCTTGGAGTTGTAATCAAAACAGCTTTTGGGCAGCCCTATGTGCCCTATTTGAGCATGCCCAGTTCAACACACACAAGTTTACAGATTTGTGAGGATACCCTTTTCCCCATTCTATCCCCAAACATAAACAATATGCATAACCAGCTTCTACTTATTCACAGGCATTATACATTCTTATATAAGGCATACCCCATCAATAATACAGGATTCTTATATGGTTTATTTAAATATGTATATGGAGGATAGGCTATATTTAGCTTAGTCTGGAGTTATGCAATTGAAACCCTCTTGGGTAGGGACTGTTAGAACGTATGATGCTTCCAGAGATAGCGTCAGGCTGCAGCCAATTTATTTTTTCCTGAAAATAGGAATGTTTAGATTGCCTATTTGCACCAGTTCAGGGGGTTAGTGTGCTGTAACTGAAACAAAGTCAATACAGCTGTTCCCATGTCCACACATTAGGCAGGCTTGTCAGATTTTTTCCCTTTTTCCTTACATTTTGTTTGCCTGACTTTCTTTTTTTTTCCTCTAATCCCTTTTGCCACCAGCCAGTGACAGAGCAACTGAAAATAGTCAAATGACCTTGAATAATGTCAGTGGTTGTGTCAGTGTTTTTTCACTTTTGGGTTTTATTCTTTGAGACCAGTAATCCGCATTTTCATGTCGCTGCTCTGCCAGTGCTATCAGAGCATTCTACTGGGAGTGTGGGAATTGCTAAGACATATGTTCTGTGATTTCAGTCTGTTGTTTGTTCATCCCTCTTTTTTTCCTCTGATCCAAATCCGTTTTGCCTGGCAGCTTGAGTTTAGATAAGGAACAGGCCTATCTTGGCATTCCCATTAGGCAGTGCTACTTAGACCCAATTAGACTAATGATGGTAACTCATCTTACATGAGATGTCCTTAAATTTAGAGGATTGGTATTGCTACCCCCCCTTCTTCCAGCAAACATCTCTGGCCAGTGATGATCATGGATGGAAATGTCAAGGACGCTCAGTGGCCTTGGCCTCGAGGGGTAGTGCACATGTGCATGCGTCTCGTTTGCATTGTCAGTCAGTCAGTCAGTCACTCCACAAATAGCCTGAAATGATCAGGCTGTATGCAGAGACCCACTGCGTCTTGTTGTCAGGTCTGCTATCAAACATCTTCTCAAAGACATGGCAGGAGCTTTCCGTACACAGGTTTTTATGAAATGCTTATTATTTCTCAGATTAAAAACTGAAGAACAGTGCAATAGAGAGATTGTCAATGAAATGTCCTCTAAATTGCTGATCTGTCTTGGAGGACATCCGGGACTAACAGCCACAGTGTGTCATTGTGTAATGTGTTCATTATGTCCCGTAGGAAATCACAATTACCAGACACTGCGCTGCTATTCCTGATCATCTGTCTCCATCTAGTGGGAGATTTTTTTAAACTGTCCACATTGTATTCCACATCAGTGATTATTTTGCCTCTTATTCTTTGAAAGACCATATTTGTTTGCATTTAATAAATGTGAAGAATTGTATTTCAGCCTTTTGATTGCTTTAATGTTTGATAGTGCTTAGCTTTGCACTGTACATTGCATTAGCTCATCTTTGAACCAACAAAAAAAAACCTCAAAGGATCTTAAAGGTCAGGTTATGTTCCAAACAAACTACTTCATTCAAAACATAGTGTGACCTTGATTGATGGTAAAAGTGTTCATGGCTGTTTTGAATGGCTATACTCCAAGGCTGGCTGAACTGCCTGCCATCATCAATCAAATATGATTATAGCTGCAGACAGTTTAGAGCAGAATTTCATGGATGAAATTCATTGTTTAGAACATGAAAGGGGACAGATGTGACAGAAATTAAAAACTTTTTATTAAAAAGCCTATAGCCGGTTCTGACATCAGAAAGGTGTATAGAGGAATGGGGTTTCAGACACTGTTTGACCATCAACAGGCACTTAGGTTGAAGTGTACCAACAACTTTATTTGTGTGTGTTTCCTCACAGATTCTGTGATGGCACCAGAGGTCCTCAGTCACAGTCCAAGGACGTGTCGTACTGGAGGAGGAGAGGCCAGGACTTCACTGTGTTGCTGGACTACGCTGACTTCAGAGAGCCCCATGGAGGTGGGCAGGGAGTTTATGGTAGGCCTGAGGGGTCTCAACAAGCAAGAGGCCAAGAATTGTCTGCAGAGGAGCGTCAAAGGGTGGCTCAGGAAAGGCAACGCTGGGCAGCCCAGGCCCAGGCTCAGGCGCAGGCTCAAGCGCAGGTCCAGGCTCAGGCACGCTCTCGAGAGAGGGAAGCTGCCCTCCATCAGTGGAGGATGGTGGCTGAGAGGAAGTGCCAGAGCCTGGGGACAGATGAGTGGCGTCCAGCTGTGAGCTTTGGCCGCCAGCTGTCACAGAGTGAGGGTGAGCGTTGGGCACAGGAGCAGCAGCGGCTTCATGCCAGGACACCAGAGGGCATGGTAGTCCACCCCAGGACCAAAGCAAAATCCCAGTCCCTGCCCAGGATGCTGCAGCCTGAGAGCCTGCAATATGTGGACATAGCATCCTCCGGACAGGAACTGTACAGGCGGGTTAATGGCCACCCACTGTCACACCACGACCTGTACAGGGCGCCCCGCTGTCCGGAGAATGGCAGGCCGGCTAGTGCCAACCAACTCTCAATGACACCAAAGCCCCGTTTCACCCGACCCCCAAGACCTCCGTCCTATGAGATGCACCAGCAGATCAGGGGAAGCTGTGAGGTGTTGTCTGGGAGAGACTCAGTGATTTCCCAGTCCAGGGACAGAACGCCTATTCCCATGTCAAGGACAGTTGACCCCCAGTTGGACTATTTTGCACAGGACTCTGGACCGCCAGGATACATCCCTCCTCCATCATATAAAAGAGCTCCAATAATGGGAGGGGGGCGCCGGGGATATGGGGAAATTGCTGTTGACTACAGGTAAACTGCTGTTTTCTTTGAATTAATTTTTTATGTGATAGCTCTGGGAGTACAGATTATCCAGATATATCTAACAGTTTGAGACATAAGAATGCTTTAAAGAGACTGCTTTTTTTATACATCAGGCCCAACCCAGATTGGGACATATCTCTCCAATTGAGGTTTATGTTATCCCGTAACAATAGGGAGGCTCAAAGCTTTTCCAGATAATTTACTGTTATAAGTTCTCTGGGGATATTTGTGGATATTTGTACCTCCTGTGCAATGAAGGTATACCCTGCGTTGGACTCAATAGAAGCGGAGCTCATTTCCTGAATACACATTTGCAAAAGTTGTTGCCAACTTGCAAAACTGATACTGAGTATAGAAGTTAAATTTGTTTTGCTTACATCACTTAAATGTTTTCTTTAAGCCCTCACTCTTTGTGTATTCCCTTTGTCTTGTTGAAGTCACTGCTGCTAAGATAAAGTGCAACTGTTCTGTTTTTACTTAGGTACAGAGGGGATGTGTACCAGCAGATACACGTGGCTCCAGATGGATCTCACTGGTTCACCAGACATCCAGCTGGCTCCTGGCCTGATCCCCAGAGAGATAGGAACATCCCTGGGCAGAAGCAGCTTTACCCGGTGTATACAACCCAGGAGCACCCTGGTGGGGGAATCCAGTATATCCCCTTTGATGACCCCCGCATTCGCCATATTTCCTCAGCCCTAGGTGGCAACTCCCTGACGGACGCTGACAAGATCCGCCACATCCGCAATGAGCTTCCCAGCGTCACCGTGTCGGAACCTGTATCCGACGACAGTGCCTTTTTGCCCCCACCATTGGGGCCTTTCATCGCTGCCAAACTGGCCAATGATCCTAACCAGACATCTTCTAGCAACTTCGACAATGACAATAACAGGTGGCACAGTGATTTGCACAAAGAGACTGTCGATAACTTCCCAGCAACTGACCAAAACTGCAACAACAGATATCCCAAAAACCAACGTCCTCCTCCATCTCCCTCTTCAGCTTTCCATGCCCCATTAACAAGGATGTCTTCTCACCAGGGGTCCAACTCAGATCAGGTCTTTGCAGAAACCATCACCCAAGTGAAGAAAATTGCCCCAGATTCAGGGCCAGAGAACAACAGAAACACCAAGAGAAGAGTGAGTGAGACCATCTTCTGCCTTGTGTCTGTCCCTGTTCACACACCGACTAACATTAACAAAGACTTAGCGGCAGATCAGAATAACAATGAGACGATGCCAAGCCTGACTGTCACCAGCGCAGACACTTTCGCTGTGGGCCTCAAAGAGAGCCTGAATGTGCGGAGTAAGTCTGTGAATGAGATGCCCATCAGACCCCACTACTCTCATTTTCACACCAGCAGCACATCCTCAATGAGGAACTACAAGAGGGCTCCCCTAAGGAAGGAGATAATAGATGCCTGGGCACTTCAAGCCAATGAAGACAAAGAGTTGTGCTATGCCGGGTCCTGGCCTGGAAATCAGTACCGTAACCAGGAAACACAGACTGGATCACCTTTGACAGTGGTGAAAAGTCCAGAACCACAGAGTCCTCCTGGGGGTCAAGAGCCTGTTCAGTCTGTCTCCGACATAGCCACAGACAGTGGTCTGGGGACAGACACTAGCTCCCCTTATGGTTACCCCATGGCAGGCCAGAAAAACCTCCATCTCTCTAGCAACAGCGCCTTCTCCCGTCTCAGCCTCAGCCCAACACAACCATCATCATTTCAACCCGCACCTCAAGACCCATCCTCCCCATCAAAGACACAGGATCAAGGGGACCAGCAGCCATCGTCTCCAAGGAAGAGCAGCTCCAGTCCCCCAGAGAGTGCAGAGCAAGTGGCCTTTGGTCAGTTCCTCTTAAAGCCAGTGAACAGACGACCCTGTGATGCCATTGGTGAACTGGAGAGCATTAATAAGGAAATGGAAGACACAATCAGCAAGAGACCCAATGTTGGTCAGTGTATTGACGATATAGATGGGTTGAATAAGAGATTAGACCAGTTTAAATCAGGAGCACATTTCAATGCTGGTCCAGAACCTGGCAGAGAAGCCATCAGTCTTCCTCCAATGCACATAGAAAAACCCAACATAAAAGTCAGATCAAGGTCCTTGGCTTCTACTGCTGATCTGGACTCAATGGACATTAGGCATGATTTCTCCAGGCCACAGGCCAACAACATACCACCAACAAATGAGTTATCATTACTCCTCAACTCGAGCCCCAGAGACACTAGCCTTCCATCCTCACCACCCTCACACAATGAATCAAACCTGCTCTATAGACAGGACATCCCAGTCCCTCAGGAGTCCTTGCTTCGGGATGTGGGGTTAACAGTCTACACAGAGACTCCTGGTGGTCCTGGGGAGCCAATGCACCGCTCACTCTCAGTCCCATCTCCACTTGATCATAAGGAACTTGTTCAGTCAGTGCAGCTGTTGTATGAGTGCAAGACATCTCCTGTTAAATATAGTGGTAGTCCTGAGCACAATTCAAATAAAGAGCTTCAAGCTGAGGCAGAGAGAAATGCTAAATCAGACAACATTCCACCACCCAGGAGTCAGGTGAATTTAACCATCTGTAGGAGCAGGAGTGAAAACAGCCGATCACCTCAGAAGGAGGTGTCACCACATATCACTAGGTTGACCAGGGAGGTTTCTTTTGTGTTTGGGATTGATGATGGTGATAAGAGATACGCCATGTCTGAGCCTCTGACCTATAAGAATGAGTCAACCATAGCAGATAGGCACCTGGAGAACTTACTAATCCTGGAGAAAGCCAATTCTTTACCTGCAGAGGATCTCAGCAACCTGTATGAGGTCAAATGTGCAAAAGGTATCCCTGAAAATGAATCCATTGAGCAAAGGGCTGCTAGGATCCTGGGTATATCCGTCCCAGTGGAAGCCTTGGGTGTGGCTGACAAAGAGTCAGAGGACAACCAGGACGATAAAGACGCCACTGTAAGTGAGAAACTACAAAGTCAAGGTGTAGAGACAGAGGAGGTGATTGGAGAGTGTGAGCAAGTCAAAGAAGAGACCTTGATTGTCCAGGAAGCAGAGACAGAGGAGGTCAAGGAAACAGGATCAGGAGTGGACCACGAAGAAGGAGAAAGACAAAAGCACAGCAGCAACCACAGCGATGGTGAAGACAATGAAGATGCCGAGATTCAATCCCTGGTTGTACTGGACATGCCTGAGTTCCCACCCAGTAAGCTCTGCCTATCCCTGCCTGTCACCCCTGATGAGAAGCTAGCACTTAGCATGTGTACTGTGGAGAAGAGGGAGCGAGGTGGAGCAGGCAAACTAATTGAAACCCTGCAAGATAAGCTACACTCTGCTTCTGCTTCTTCATCTGCTACGTCTTTGGGCAGGTCAACCCCAGAGAGGATGGCCAATTTGAAAGAGCTGGACTCAGTGTCTCGATTAAGACGCCTCAGTAAATGTTCGGACTCTGACGAGAGGGATGGTAGCAGAGAGGAGACTAAAGAACAGTTAGAGACAAAGGAAGAAGCCGTAGAGCAACCAGAAGAAGAAGAGGCTAATAATGTTGAGGCAGAAGGAGGGAAGGAGGAAGAAAACCCTGACGAACACAAGAATGCATATGAAACGCATGACAAGTTGGGAGATCCTGAAGAAGCTTGTAAACCTAAAGAAGAAGTGAATGAAGAGATATGTGAGAAAGAGCAAAGACACGAAGAGGATGCAGAAGAGATGAATGTTGAGATAAAAGGAGAAAATGAAGGGAGTAAAGAAGAGGTTGTTGAATTAAAAACAGAAGAGCCAGAAGGAGAGGTGGAGCGGAAATTTGTGAAGGATGACAAAGAAAAGCCTGTGGAGATTGGCAGAGATGGGCAGACTTTGGCAGACGTCACTAGAGCTGAGGCGGCACAAGGCACCGAGGGAGCAAAGTTGCCCAAACCAAAGCAGCGCACCAGGCTCAAGAAGCCTCCCCTGCTTCCTAAACCTCGCAGTGTTCCCAAGAGAGAAATAATGCTACCACTCAGCTTCAGCACTGGGACCTGTGGCCCCTCGAATATGGAGGATGAAGAGATGCTCCCTGTCTCTGGTGGGTACAAAGGAATTAAAACATGAAGCTTATATATACTTGTCTTGCCATTAATATGAAGCAGCATTGCACTATATTATGGCTATGTACAAATGGGTTAGACTCTCATTCTATTGGTGAAGGGATAATTGATCAATTGGAAATATTTGCTTTCTTTCTGAGTGTGAGTTAGCAAGAGTGATATCAGTGTTGTGTCCTTTGCATTACGTGCTGAGCTTGAGTGGGTACGGGGTGTGCCTACCTGTGCACAAGCAGAATGTAAAGACAGCAGTTCATGATTTAGTTTAACATAAACCTGTGCAGCACCTCCAGCTATATTGTTGGGTTTGGTAAACCTGTTTTGTCTCTGTGCTAGTGATGGCACCAAACCTGTAAACATCACCTTGACAGGACATCTGTTGTTTGCTGAGAAGTAGTTCAAGCACATAACTCCTAAAAAATAGTCGTTTTTACACATCATTAAACAAATGAGATTTACAACAGGATCATTAGAGAGGTTAGATTAGAGGTGTTTGTAGGTTTTTAATCGGCAGGTCTTTGGACTGAGCTGTTTCCTACCTGCTCCCAGTCTTACAATAGCTCCACATATAATGCATAGACATCAATCTTCTTTTCTCATTCTTAAAAAGAAAGCATCTAAGCATATTTTAAAAATGTTCATTAATTCATTTAAAGGTGCCCTGTGCAGCTTACATACCAACGACAGCCAATACTACATTCCTGCAGTAGCGAAGGCTGCACTTTCATGACCGCAGTTTCAAGACCCTAGTTTAATACTTTTTGTTGTAGTTTGGAAGGTTTATTCCACCCAAATACTACTTTGTGACTCATAATGTATAATTTTAAGGGTTGAAATGCACCAAAATAATACTGATTCATTATTTGTAGTTTTAAAGGTAATACCAAAGAACAACAAAAAAGACAACAGTGTGAACACAAGTTATAAGTCAGCTAAATCAAATCTCCAGCTCATCAGGACACAGAACACCTCTGAGACAGAGAGACTTTACTTTTCCTTACCCTTCAATATTCAAACCTCAGATTGTGGAGTAGCTAACGGCACTACTTACCACTTGAATGGTCGTCCTTCTGACTTAAATTGCTTGTCTATCAAATAAAACTTCATTCACATATTACAAATATACAAATATTGTTTCCTGTGTACATCATACCTGGACCTGCAAGGCAACACAAGGCAAATTTGGTTCATAGGATTGGAATAATATGAAATCATTGACAAATTAATTTCACCTATGCAATCTTTGTGCGTTGGCGCAATACAAACCAAACAGGACCCCACATTTCAAAAGATTGCTCTGTAGTGCTGTGTACTGCGGGCTGAAAACTCCACAGGGAACCTTTCATTTCCACCCTTTTCAGGGCAAATAATATTGTTCTGACTTGTTTTGGATTGTGTTGTCTCATCTTTTCTCTCTCGCTTTTCTCATCAGACTCCTACGACCCCAGTCGAGTGGAGAGAGTGTAACCTCTGACACTGCCTTCACCACTGTGGAAATCTGTCTTTCTCAAGTTAACAGCTTTTTCCAACAACAAAGGCTTTCATCTCACCTCACGACTTAGTCAGCTGTGACCCCTCCAATATTGTTACACATTACTTCTCACAGAACTGACTGTCCTGGTGCTGCGAGAGCATTTTTACAGCCAAATAAAGGCACTGCTGGTGCCAATTCTCCAGGCCTTTTCAACCTCGGCGTCCTCATCCTTCCATTCTCTCCACCTCTCAGAAAGTTAATTTGCTCGAGCAAGCAGACTTCCTTCTTTTGAAGTTGTCTTCTTTTGCTTTTGGAAAAATGCATGTCATTATTCCCGTCTGCGCTTGGGTTCCTTCTCGAGCTTGTGTGTTGAAATATGAATGTAAAAGTGCTTCTGCTCAACAAACAAAAGAAATGTAACGGTTAAAACAATGAGAAGGCAACAGTATTGCATTACAATCAGTATTATTAACCACACCAAATGTAAATAAGAAAGAGTTATAAGATTTTATGAAGAATATAAAAAATCAATTTAAGACATTTAATTGCTGAAGAAATGTATATTTTCTTATCTATGTTAAGAAAAGACTAGATTTTTGGAAGTGTAGTCTTTGGGTGTGCTACTAATGAAACCCTGTGCTCTTTATTCTTATACTTGTGTGATAGAGAATGTACTCAGAGAGTCTGGATTGCAATGGGAAAAACACTGTGGTCCTTGAATAGTTTCACTCAAGAGCAATATAGTCGTCTTATACGAGATGTTCGTGACATGATTTTGAGTAGTAAGTCTCCATTTCAAGGAGCTGATCGCATTTAAATGTCGTGCTTTAAAGCTCTACCTTTTGGTACAAGTGTTAGGTTTGCACTGCTGAGATTATTGGCTTAATGTTACCAGTGAGCACCTGATAATCTCTTCAAATACTCAGAGATTACAGTTGAGGGATTCATATTTGCACCCTCCCTGTTCTCCGGTGCTGTCGGCCTCGGTCTCGTCATCAGCAGTCGCAGCGTGTATCACAAATGTCTGATTTAAGTGTTATTTTTGTTAATCCTCATACTGTTGAAGAAGAAAATCTATATTTTGTGGCATTAACAGAAGTATATATTTAACCGTGGAGTTTATTCTTTGTTCACATCTTGGTTTCTGTGTGATTTCAGAAGTGCTTTTTTGCAGGAAACGATAGATGTAGCTATATTGATCGCAGTGTGCCTTGTACACACTGTTTCTGTGGAGAACTTCATTTGTGTGTAACACATCCAGTGTTGTTGGTTTTATGAATCCTGATTTAAACTGGACATGAGTAACTCATTTTTACTTTCATGAAAAAAGAAACATTTGGAGTTTTTTGGCAATAATAATAATAATAATAATGTTTAGCTGAAGAAGCTGATATTGATGCTGTACAGAACATTGCTGTTGGGATACTAATTGCAGTATCTGAACACGTTCAATAATTTAATGTTGACATATCAGTGCTTTATAAGTTGTGGGCATAACTGGCAATTGGTTAACACTCACTTTACTTATGGGGTAGCAATACGAGAAATTAAAACACATACCAAACCAAACTTTATGCTATGCATTGGACATCTACATTCACTGGGTTTAGCACCAAAATTATAAATTAAAAACTGCAACTTCTGGTTTGCTTGTTTGACTCTGTCACTCGTCGATCCAGCTGTGTGTGATGTTGTCGTTGGATCTGGATGTAGACTTGCATGGAGGCGGCTCTGACTGGAGTTCATCAGTGGAAGCTCAGTGCGAGGTTTTGTCTTTGTCCTGTTACCAGCCCAGTACCCATACCTCTGTGTTCCAGGTAATGTGTTATCTGGTCGTTCTCGTAGGTCTTTTTGTACTGCAAGTTCTTTGTAACATGATATAGACTATTGGTGCACATCTTGCTTTGATATTTTCTATTTTCATACAGAAGTATGTACAGCTTCTTTTGTATGCGCAGCATTTTTTTTTCTCTCTTTTTTTGTGCATGAAATGCGTAAGAAGTCACACAGAGAAGGTGTATTTGCATATAATTGCATTTGGTACTATATAGTCTATCCAATAAACAACTGTTATATTTCATATAATGTATATTTTATTTTCAAAAAGTTATGCTACATATTTAAAACAGAACAGGTATTTTTAGATTATTGTGAAAAGGGAACTGTTTGTGAAGGCACAATATTTGTCTACATCTGAAATGATCATTAAGAATGATCAGATATAGAGACAACTGTGTGCTATTGTACAGTTACTGCAGAGTATTCATAAATAAAAGTCTTTGCATGAAATATGTTGTCTCTGGTTTTCTTTTTGTACATCGTACATTATGTGATGCAAGAGAAAGCTTGGACAGTTATGCCAGTATTTAAAAATAGTAACTGAAAACTAAAGAACTTAGTACATTGTATACTCTATACCCCCAGGTTCCCATTTAGTGTGTGTGTGTGTGTGTGTGTGTGTGTGTGTGTGTGTGCTGGTCGGCACCTTGCATGGCAGCCACTGCCATCAGTGTATGAATGTGTGTATGTATGAATTATTGTAAGTTGCTGAGGACAAAAAGCATCTGCTAAATGTAAATGTAAAGAAACAGTTCACCCAAAAAATAAAATCCAGTCATCACTCCCACGCTGGAACAATACTACTTGGTCTCCGGGTTTTACGTGTGACAAGATTTAATTTAAGATTCATATGTTCTTGTTTAAAATAATCACAGTTGATCATCTGTGAGTCCTTTGCAACATTTCAATTTGAAAAAACATGTAATAAATACTCAAGATGAAAGAGTAGAATGAAAAACATCTTTAAGACTAAAAGCAGTGATTTTTTAACAATATTTGTTCTTATCTAATCAACATATTTAAAGTCAGTGAGTCCATATCAGGCCATGAATGGATTCAGGCCATTAGAGCATTTATTGATTTACCAAATTTGAATTTGTTTACAATCTGTTCCTCCGGTGTAGTTGATTTTTTTTTTAAGCACTTCTCTTTTTAAAATGAAAAATGTTGTTTCTTATTTTTAATGTCAATTATAAACGTTGCGTGATGTAAGAGTTTCTAAAGGAGCACATGTGAATAATATAATTTTTTTTTTTAACAAAAGTAGACATACAGCATTTAATAGAATATATGTATACTTGTGGTCTACTACCAAATTCTCAAGAATCAGTGCTCTCTCAACAATTATAACATCATGATGAGGATTTGATGGCAGGTTTAGTTCCTGACAGTTTTTAACTCTTTACACTTTTGTGGTTTGTTACATTACAGTACTGAGGCTCAATATCTAACCTAAGCTTAAACAATGCTGTAATCATTCTGTCTCACATCAGCCGAATCAACACCACAGATGAGTTCTAAGAGAGGAGAGACAGCTACTTTAAAGACATTTTACATAAACGTGAACAGAAGATAACCCTGAACAGTTTTTGATGTGTAGACTTTGGACTGCCCCGTCTCCATGTAGAGGTACAACATCAATAAGCCATAACATTATTTTTTTTCTTCCTAAAATTGACCTACTTTAGTGAAAAATAATTGCAATGTGGATCATGGAATCCAATATACAGAAATGATGATCCAAGTCATAGGACAGGTTCAGATGGCTCCTGGCTGCGTTCCAGCACAGAGTGCATCAAAATATGAATCACAAGCACGACTGGCTCTGCAGCCACACTTGCCAGCGTAGTAACTGACACTGTACTGTCACATGTCGATGGTGGGTCTGATCAGAGTTTGTTTTGGTAGTATTTCTGTCTCTTATCAGTGCAATCTCCAATTGATATTTCTACCTCATCAACAAGACTGTTGTGCAGTTGAAGTATTTCTGCTGGTTAGTTCTGAGATGTGTTGTTCTGATACAGAACCCACAGAAGTGGACTCGATAAAACACCACACGGACTTCTTAAATATTTTTTCTAACTGCTTTGTCGCTGAACACATAGCGCTGTGATTAAGCTGTATTATGTATATGGTAACTAAACATACCTTTAAGAAAAACATTTGCGATGACTCCATTGTTAAACGTTATAACAATCATAATAATAATAAAATAATCAAAATAATAATCAACTTACATGGACACAGATCATCAATATCATCAAAGATAATAGTAAAAATGAAAAAACCCGTTTCAATTAAATAAAGAACTGACTTCTATTGAGTAAATCCTTTGTGATCTTTTCACGAAGTGAAAGACTCAATTTGACTTAATGTACTAAATATACATGTATTGAGTTCAAATGGAAGCATGTCATTTTTTCTGTTTGGGAATTGTCTGGAAACAGGGTGTTAAAGGAACAGTTCATCCAAAAAGTAATGGTCAGTCATAATACCTTTTTATTTTTATTTAATTACAAACTGATGATCAAATTTTTTTCATTATTCAATATCAAAGGATAAAGTAGTATTCTTCTGGTTATTGCATCCTCTGTTTGTTGACCTGAGAATGAGTAATGATGTGATTGTTTGAGGCATCGTGTAAAAACATATTCAGATATGTTTGAAGTGATCATGTATTACTTACTCTGTAGTTGTTTACTGTGTGTAGTTTAGGTAACAGAAATGTCATTATGAACCTCAAACTGTCTTGAGCCTCAGATGCCGGTGTGCTGCAGATACAGACGCATTTTGTCTGTCTTCACTCAGACTGTCTCTGTAATGAGGAGTGAAGGGGACGTGATTGTGTCTCCCTGCTCAAGCCAACACCCCCGTCTCTCTAAAAGCATCACCTGTGACCGCCTGCTGGCCTTTTGCTGGCTGTTTGGTTTTCAATCTTCCTGCAGTGTAGCCCTCAGTGTTAGTCCTTCGCCCAGTAATGTGACTGTGTTAAAGCGCCATCTGCTGGACACAGCGTGCAGTTATTTCATGAAACAAAGTGGAACACACGCAGTACTGACAAAATCATCTGGCAGCAGGTAGACTGGAGACCAGAGGCAATCTGCTGCAGGTGTGTGTGTGTGTGTGTGTGTGTGTGTGTGTGTGTATCAGCAGCTCCGCCCAGCCTCTCAGTGCACCTCTGCAAGCACAACAAGCAAACAAACAAACAAAAAAAACACACCACAGCACAAATCCAACAAAGAAAATGACTGTGACATGTTCTCCCGTCTGAAGTCCTTCAAGACTTAACCGAGGTCATCAAAAGCCTTTAGGTAAGAAGTTATAAAAAAACAA
>OMLP01017398.1:0-16683 GCA_900302685.1 Spondyliosoma cantharus | reverse complement strand
ATCACATAAGCGAATAATCTCACATCCCGTTCGCTGTTCAACTCTCTACTTCAGGCTGCGGCCACAGTAACGTTACACACGGCCGATCATTTGCTCGTGAAAATCTTGATATTGATTTGGGGACAATGACATGACTGGTATAGCTAACGTTAGCTAGTCTTGTTGTTTAACATACTGTCAAATTATATTTACTGTTTGTCAACCGTACGCAATGTTATTGACTTTGAATCTTGCTAGCATAGCGTTAGCTTTCTGGCTCATCGCTGAGCGGACTAGAATATCTCCCGTTGCCAAGTCGTATCTACGGTCCGTCCTATTTACTGGAGGAGTCAACAACGTTTCCGTTGCATAAGAACCTTACGGGAGGGTCATGATTGTTCCAGGTATTAGTCAAACCCTCAGGCGTTACCAGAAGAAACTAAGTTATGGCTTGTGAAAAACTTTATATTTTGAATGTAAAACGCTTGAAAATATAAATTGATGGTCTTACTTTCGTTTCTTTGGTAAGTGACCATGGTATAAGCGGGATAATGCCCTTCGAGGTGTCCATAATCAGGAGTTGATGGACGCGTCGTCCATTAACTCCTGATTATGGACACCTCGTCGGGCATTATTCCTTACATATTTACTAGCATATTATTAGACAATATCTAAGCTTTTGGATGTTGTTGAAATGGGCTTAACGGCTGAATGAGCTGGGGTTTTTAACTAGATTTTCTAAAGATATTTTTGCGAATGCTTAATGAGACACTTAATGAGCATTTTTACTATTCCAAGCCATTTTCCACAGGCTTCAAGTAATGAAGAATATTGCTCAGCATCCAAACTTGCTGCTGCATCTAAAGTCAGTTATATAATAGGATATACAGTACACACAATATTGACACTGATCAGGCGTATTTCAGAATGAATAAGAAACCCAGATTCAGCTTGTCATATTCGCACCATGCCAACATCAGGAATTCGTACAGCCCTTTTTCCCCCATCCTTTCTCTGTCTGACGGGGAACCAACATACAAATTGCATACACATCTAATGGCAAAAGGTTGTTTGAGTGCAGCGCTTGACGTACACAAGGAGACACGTGCGTCCCAGTTAGAAAAGTACACTTTGATACAATCTGACCCTTGGGAGGCCGGTATTACCATTATCCAGAGGCAAGAGTGGAGCCTGGAAATGGAAACAAATTAAAAAAGGAAAGAAAATAAACAAGTCAACCCTCCGCTGCAAAAAAATGTCTAGATTTATTTTTATGACCGTGTCAGCAGCAGAGAGCTCACAACACCTGCAACAGTAAATAAACAGCGACGACATGGCAAACTCACCTTCACTGCTTCCTGAGAACGATTTTTTAAAAATCACTTGTGCTGCACGATTTTTTTTTCTTTTGCTTCCTCTCATCAACACTACTTTCCTTAAGTGAGCTTATTAAAAATGGATTTTCCTCCTTTCATGTTGAGGTTCTTTGTGCTTCCGTTCCACACACGCATACACACACACACACACACAGACACACAACTTTTCCGCTTCTGATGAACTCCCTGCTTCAATGAGCTCAGTAGGTTGGAGAGTGAAATGGGACCTCATATCAAAACTAGGGGAAAAAAAAACTTGCTTTGATTTTTCACCCACTACCCCCCACTTTTCTGTGCAAGGGATGTCATTGACTGCTCTTTTCAAAGCAGCTTTATTTCATGCATTTTCATCAAGTGCTTCTCTCCGCTATTGCCTCAAAACTAGTTGAAATCAGAGCCCATTACTCGCCTGGACTCTGTCCATACTGTATCAGCACGTCATGTTCATGAGATTAGAATTCCTGATCATTTTAGTGCTTTCTTGCAACTCCTGATGTGGAGCAATATCAATAAGTCTGAGATACTGTGTCCTTATACTGTATGTGTTTGGTTTTGCTGCTACACACTTTGCTCTACAGTTCTTTGTTTTCCTCCCTCCCTCAGGTCAGTTCCTCTGGGTGAACCGTTCAGCCTTTGGGGGCCCCTGGGTGCTCAGTCCTTGGCTGTGGGGGGCCCAGGGTCCCTGTAGCCTGGACATGGCTGTGTTCCTCCACCCCATGCAAAGTGGGCAATACACCATAAGGCTCGTAGAGCGGGACAAACCTCCACTTGCCCTCTTCTCCACTGACACACTGCCACGAATCACGGGGTAAGCATCTGTTTTATACACATACGGGGCAGTAGAACACAGAAAAAAAAATAAAAAATTGGTTTGAGTAAAGAGAATCAGCATGAAGTAGGTGTTCAGGTCCACCCACGCCTGATGGTCAAAACCTCCCTTAACAAGTTCTATCAGCTTTCTTTATGGGATTTCTAAGCATCATGCTCAGGTTCACTGTGTTGGCATCACGTGAGCGCTTGCATATCAGCCAAGAGCTTTATTATGAATACTCTGTTCCCAGACCTGTGTACATGTGTTCCATTAGAGGAAGAGATAAAAATAAACAACATTCAGCTGAATCAAAGGATGGTTCCCTCATTGAAAGCCTTTTTATATGGAGATGGTGTAAGACGGAGCGAGAGCTGGCAGGGTTAGAAGGGAAGGTAGCCTGTTTAGAATACATGTAATTTGCTTTTGCAGCAGCTAGGCACAGATGAGCAATTATTGCATGCATATAACCATCCTTTGTGATTAATCATTAATTAACACCAGGTCTGTGCTCCTCTCATTGTTTCTTTTCATCGGAGGCTGTGCAGAGATCTGAGGGCAAACAGAGTGACAGAGGCCAGGATGATTCTCAGTTCAAGAATTTCTTTTCTAAATTCCCGATATGTGTGGACATATTCATGTGTTTTCAGCCTTTTTATGTGTGCTTTAGGAAGTCAGAATACAAAGAGCTCATATCAGCACGCTGCTGTGGACATGTTTCATGCTGCTTCTGTGTGTAATGTCTTAAGGGCATTGGAATCAAATGAATGCCATTCTTTGCACATCTTCCCTCTATCCGTTGCTGTTTCTGTGTGGGAGTGAATGTCCACTGATGTGAGGTGTGCGTGCGTGCGTGCGTGCGCGTGTGTGTGTGCGTTTATGTGAACATTCACGGCGGTGTAAGGGAGCATTGCAGGGATGCGCTCATTACATGTGTGACGGATTAGACTGCGTTTGTGTGCTCTCATTTGTAGTCAGCGGCTGCATCCACCCACACCATCTCAGCCGTGGAGACTCGCTCAGCCAAACTCCTCACATTTCTATTCCGACGGGGAGGATGCTCACATCATAAAAAGAGGGGGCAAAAACAAAAGCAAGAAGAGCCACCCGCCGACATTGAAAGAGTCAGTCAGCTTACTAATTGCCAGCCCGGGCCCTTGCCTTTGAATTTTAATCCTCTGTTTTGACATGTTTGCCCAATTCAGCAGTCAGGACATTTAGCGCAGGGTTAGCCAAGAGGGAAACGAAACATCCTCGCGCGCAATGATCATTTAACAAGGTCCTCCATGCTTGAGGGTAGATCAAAACTTCTCTGGTGTCATGTCATTCATTTTTATTTTACCTTTGTATTAGAATGACTCATAGGTTGGAGCAGAGACAGCAGCCATGTCCACATGAAACAAAAATATTCATATCACACGTACGCTCCCACCGGAGTAGAAATAACTGCCCACACAATGCTGCATAGTTAACTATTCGTTCTCTCTGCTGATGCTACTTAGTGTAACAATGATGTCATGAATGGAATTAAAAAGTACATTTGGGGTTGGTGCTGTTTCTCCTGTAATTTGAACTACATTGTTTTTTTTGTTTTTTTTTCTTCACCAAATTCTCAATCACAAAGCTACTGATTAAATCTAACACAAGCGCCCAAGCTCCAGTACAGTCATCCGCCACTGAGGGAGCACTCGCTTTGAAAGCCCTGAAAGCTGCCCCACTGCCTGCATTGCATTAATGTTGCGTCACATCTGATGGAATTGTCCAGGCACAACTGAATCTTTAAGAGTCAATTCTCACCGGGAAGCACTTCTTTAAACCCAAACTTTATTTTTTATCAGGCTGTCGGGCTGTTGAAGGTCGTCACATTGACTTGAGTGAACCATTGTCCAGATGTTACTCACTAAAGTTCCTGTATGTTTTTGCTGGAAGTGCCTTCTCACTACTATGCAGGTAGAATTTCAGGGTTAGCTTTTCATTACACCTCCCTTCGTGCCCCTGCCTCAGATTTCATCACACAGTGTGTAACTACACCTGAGGGAGGCATATTTTGGAGCTCTGAACGCGGGCAGCGAAAGACATGACTCATCACACAGTGTGAGCTCTCACAGCGAACGTCAGCATCCCAAGTGTCTCTGTCAGCGCTGAAAGAGAGGCAGGAGCACAGAGAGGGAGGGCTGCGAGACATGTGCGCCGTCCTCTTGTGTATATCTCCACATGAATTGTATGTGTCAGTACAGTCTCTGCATTAATATGTCTGATTTGGTGTACCATGACCGGACCTGGCAGTGGTAAATTATCAGGGCAGTCTTGTTTTTTGAGCGAGGTGGTGGGAGCAGTCACAGGGTAATGCATCACACTGCTACATCCCATCACAGGAATCTGTCTCACCCTACTTTATGTGATCTTATAATATTACCTCACACCCCATCCGTCACACATTCATACACACACACAGGGTAATAAAGCACATATTGTATGCGTGTGTTTTCATTTACTTTACATTAACACTGTATATACCAAATGGCCTCGATTGCAAGGAGCATTAATGTGATGCTCTTAGCAATGCACGAGTGTAGGTAACAGAACCATCGAGCGTGATAAAATGCAGTCATGCATTTTGTGTGGAAAGTGTTGGATGTCATTTAAAAGCACGGCATGAGCGCAGCATCATCTTAAAACTGATCCATGGCTTCTGTGATGCGGGGGAAGGAAGCATCAGAGGAGGCAAGTGTTAATGCTAAAATTTGACATACAGTGGGAACATTATAGCAGGTGAAATATGATATAATATCAGCTGCACTGCGCATTCTCCCCTACATAATCCTGCACACTAAAGTAAAGCCGTGATATGGGAAAAAGAATCGCAGGGACATTATTAAAGCTCGGTGAGGAACTAAACACAATTGACTGTTCATGTTACAGCATGCAGTAGAAAATCAGTTTAATCGTTTAAAATGCATAAATATAGCAGTAGGTACCATCTGTATGTGTGGTGCGTTGACAATTAGAAGATTTCATTGCAGCTGTCATAGTTACGATGAAGGTTGTTCCACCAAGCAGCATTTTTGTTTCAGATTGAACCAGCTGAAATCCCTGTAAGTAAAAAGGATTACTCTTGCCGCCAACCTAATTATTCAATTTACAGTCCCATAAATGAAATATAAAAAAGCAGCCTCAAAGCATCATATGCGTCTGTGTATTTGCTGCGTACACTTAGCAGGTTGAATAATTGCCAACTGCTGCATTACTTAGCTACTTAATTAAGATATAGGAATCAATATGAACTGTTTATTAGGCAGGTTAGAATGAAAAATAAAGATGCTTTGAACTCTTATTGGTCACATGTCCAATACCTATTTGTTACAATAATAATAAACAAGTTTATGGCAAACACACTGTATGCTCTGTTGCTTCCATGGGTCTGTGTTTTAATCATGTGAGTTTTAATCATTTGATTATTAAGTTATAATATGTGTCCTTTAAATCCAACAAAACGCATTTTTGTGCCTTTTTAATAAAAATAACCACAGTGTGATAAAACAGCTGTTCTCAGGTGGCGTCTGGTAATGTTACCAGCAGGCAGAGGGGGCAGAGTGCTTTTCATGTTGAGTTTGGTGGATAAATAGGCTTTTGAAATGATAAGAACCACTTTGGTAAATAATATATTATTTTCATATTTGAAGCAATTCTTCCCCTCAAGCTATTGGATTTTATCTTAGCCCACGAGTAACTAGTATCTTAAAAGAACATTTAAAAAAGGTATAAATGGAATTTGGTTTAAGATTTACTGTTCACTCTAGCTGTACACTTCTTTTATTTAAATGCTGCTGTAATCATGCCTCAAGAACATTGGATTTATGTAGAATATACACATTTTATGCGATTATCCAAGAGCATTCTCTTCTGATACCACACAGTAAAAAGTCTTTATGAAGTGAGTTTATCAGTGACATTTATCCACTCAACAGAGCATTACTTAGAACCCTGTTCTGTGGGTCCTTCAGTGATGAGCACCAGACATGAGGAAGAGGGATGGGTCAACATAACAAGTCCCCTTTGACTGGCAAAGCAATGCGTTCATCCCTGGCAGGCCTTTACAACTCCTCTGCTCCTCCACTTTGTGCACACCAGCGTTGACCTCCCGCTCTAGGACCGTGGTCGCCACAGAGCCAGGGCTGATGGGATCCTTATAGCTTTGAATCTGGGAGTGTTGCCAGTGGGAAGGCTGCAATGGTACAAGAGACGACGGCAGCTTAGAACTCTGGTTTGCGTTTTTTGGCCAGCGGTGTTGTACATGACTTCTCAAGGCCAGGCAGGGAGCCGTTATGGTCATATGGTCAATGCGGTACAAGTGTAACTCCACAGATTTTTATTCCACAGTGTTTTTGAAAATATCGATGGTGAATATTTGTATAGGTTTTTGAAACATTGATTCATTTCCCCCTAATTTTTCTTCCTGTTGTATTGAACATCGTATCGAATATTCCTATTTTCATATATATAAGTGCGTGTGTGTGTGTAATATACACATAGACAGACAGTTTTCTTTAATCAGGGAATACTGCATGGATCTTGATTAAAAAACAAATAAGGCAAGTTGGCTGATATTTATAAGTAAGTTCAATTTGATGGATCAGGCTCTGAGTGTCATTCTGGTTTGTTGTTTTTTCTCTTTTGGTTTGCATAGTGCTGTACACACTCATCTCTCTAAGGCAACACTGGCTGGCATTTGCTATTTAATTAATAGGACATCACACTCTTCTCTTGTGTTAATATGCTGTAAAAATCTCAATCCCTTGTTGTTTTTAGTAGTCCTCTTAATTCAACCGTAAGAAGATTACCCACAATGCCTATAATGACCATTTAAAGTATATTACAGCAAGAGGCCAACATAAGTGCTTTATTGTGATGCTGTCTTTAAGCGAGCACTAATTACTAATTATTACTTTGTGATGTGACCTGTGATGAATAGAGCCACAAACATTATGTAAGTTTCAGTCAAAGCAAACAACTGAGGAGAACTTGTGTGGGCATTGCGGTTGATTGCACAGGCACAGTGGCTGAGTGGGAATCCAAGGGGATACATTTGTATTTCTTGACATACCCTTCGTCTCTGTCTTCCTCTGGCTCCCCAGAAGCCTTCTTTGCTATTTTGCCGTTTCAAATGTAAATGAGACTCGTTATAGCGTTGGCCACCAGTGCCACATCACTGTTCTCTCTGCCTTTTGTACCCGTTTCCAGAGAAAAAAGGCAGCAGCATTATCTTCGTTGGCTAATACATTCTCCTTCTCTAAGCTTGCCATTTTCTGCACATTAGTCAACGGTCCATGATAAAAGCTCTCGGGCAAATTGATGCCGGAAAGTGAATACACACAAGAACAAAAAAAAAGTAACAAAAAAATCAATAAGTCTCTCCAGGCTCCTGTGGGTGTCAGGTATAACTTTTATGTTATGTTCGTATATGTGTGAAACATTGAACCACCCAGTCACTATGTTGAGCACGAATTGGACACTTCCGTGGCAGGGTCCTCGTGCTTCATTGCCTGTCGATGACGTCAAATTGTGCTATAATTGTAGTCCAGGTGTGCCCAAACTTCTTCTCTTGGAGGGCCAAAGCTGAAACTTGATTGTGGGCCATGGGTCACATTGTTAAGATGCAGAATGATAGGCCTACTGAGAGTCCAAGTTCCCTTAATTGGTCAAATTCTGCACAAAGTGTCACTCTGCCTGCTATATTCAGATTGTCAAAAATAATCGATGATCTGGAAACATGCAGCATATTTAAAGAGAAATTTTACTTCTCAAAAAATCAAACAACAGGGACAGTGATTTACTGAAATAACATAATATTAAATGATATATTAAAAAACAAATAAATAAATAATTTATGTTGCTGGAAACATCTGTCGGGCCAGAACAACACCAGGTACCACTTTGGCCTGCGGGCCGCTCTTTGAGCAGCCCTGTTTTAGAGACTCCTTTGAAAAACACCCTGTAAGCATCAGTCGTGACTACAGGGGAGACATTTAGATAGAAGACTAAAAGAATGCCAAATCTCTTCATCTCATTACATGAGACGTCCTTGTTTTTACATCCAAATCTGATTATCCAGCATATTATCGCACACAGCCACATCACTGCCATTGTGCTATTTTCTACCTATTTCTCTCATTGGGCTTTCCTCTGGCACAACACACATGCACACACATTTCTCTCTGTCTCAACAAAATATTATTACAGCACCTCTGTAGTGTTTTGGTGGCAGCTCCCGTTGGGACTTCATAAAAAGATTTAGAAATGAAACATTTGAGCATCATATAGGCACTCATGGGGAGAAAAAAAGCAGCCTATCCACGGATGAGTTATATCTTGTCATCCTCGGCTTGCACACTCCACAATCCTCTTCCTCTCATGCACACTCTCTTTATCTTTTTCCCCTTCTTCTCCACAGACAGGTTACGTAAGGTGCTATATGGTGTTTATTCCCACCCTTCCCCCGTGTTCATAGGACTTCCTTCTCATCTAAGGATCTCGATTCATTTTTCCCCAAAGTTGCATTGTACATTCCTGACAGCTGAAGTTTTAAACACGAGTGGGGCAAGGTGAAATTTGGGAAAAGCAACAGTGAGTGGCCTAGTTTTTAAGAAGAGACAGAATTACTGATTTTCACCGTTGGCAAAAGCACGAGGAAAATTCGAGCCCTAGACATTAAAAGCTTAGCTCCAATTTCACAAAAGCCTTTTGCTGTGATGCACATTTTGCATCAAAGCAATTGTTGAGATAGAGTTAGTGTTTTTCCCTCCTGTTTGCCTTCATCTCCCTGGCGGCTTGTGCCATAAGGAGCATGTCTCTGGAATGTCATGGGCATGCAGTGTTAACTCAATGGCAGAAAATGGCAGTTGAAAAAAATGAATAAAATATGACCAGTATAACCTTATTTAAAAATGTAGATATTAAACATCAGTAAATAATTTATTTACTATTTACTATGAACAAAGCTACTGGCAAATGGCCTGCAAGCTGTGTTTTTTGCATTTCACGTGGATTGTATCATATTCAGTTCAATTTAAAAAAAACTTGATTTGTCTCCAGGGGACAAATGCAGGTATGGAATATTACTTTATAGCACAAGGTCAAATGATTTTCGATAGAAAGCAGACTGAGGACACTGTTCATCCAGTGTAAAAAGATCTAGAACGTGCCTCAGCGCTGTTTTTTTTTTGTATGAAAATGATCGTGTGCCATGTTTCTTCACGCTGTAGTCGTGACAGGGGTTGCCCAACCTGAAAGACCAGGACGCGCTTTGACGAGCGACTGCCATGTTTTTATTCCCAAGTTGATGTGTAGAGTGATTTCACTGGAGATCCTCTTGTGTCTTGTTATGTGTTTTCCCATCCCACAGCAGGACAGTTGTTCGTTTTTTTATAGCTTTATGTAGTGACCTGGAATTTGGCTAATTCAAGCAACATTTATCACCCTCTATAAAAATCAATGCAAGCTATAGATAGGCAGCCATGTGTCACGGAGAGCTGAGAGTGCTAGACAGTGAAATCACCCAATGTAGATAAATACTTACAAGCTAATGTGCATATACATAATTATATATAATAATATTATATAACTGTGCACATGCCTATCCACACTACTATAACTTTGAGTAGTAGTACTAAAAAGATAGATTTTGTTAGAAGGCTGGTATTCTGCAGTCCTGAACACAGCCAATTTTATTCTTGGCACAGGAAAGTGTACTGCGTGTTCTGCGATCAATAAATCCAATGGTGAAAATCAAACTTTTAAACGCAAATTCTCACATTAAAAGCAAAGCAGCATTAGAGGTTAACTATGAGTCCGCGGTCTCACCTGGCTGTGTGACGCTACGATGTGCATTCGAAACTGCATGCAAGTAAACAAAACGTTCTAAATATATATTTTTTTAAACTTTTCATCTGATTCTGGCAGTTAACGAAAACTCTAGATTACACCAATAGCCACAAAAGCATGTTATTGAAAGGTAATTCATCCACCAGTTCTTCCAACATTTCCCCTTTAAACTGCACATTTTAACCTCGTGCTCGTGCTGACAGAAAATTCAGGGGATCACCAATCACATCTACAGGGTTCAACATTGTGTGTCACTCCGTCCAATGAAAAACAAAAATGTCAACATCATTGTAGCGTCTTCAACAAGCCAGCCAATAGTTGCGGATATATTTCAGTCTGGACCGAAGCGGTGGGTAGACTGACTGACAGTGTCATCACCAGAGCAACACCACTACTGTGGCTGAAAACAATATCAGTGTGGAAGTAATTAGTTAATCTTCAAACATTGTTGGGCAGCTTTGACAAACAGAGGTGAAATGGACAATTCATCAACTTTTGTCAAAGTAGAACATGTAAATTCAACATTTTGACATCCTTCAGACGCTGACTAAACATCCAGCATTTTAAAGGCGTTTTACTTGAAAGATTGACTAGTTTATCTGTAGCTCTGAGGCATCTTACTAGACAGCCATGTCCCAAGTGTCAAGATGAAGTGGCACTTCGCTGGAAATCTTCTTGCAGCTATCTAAATTGTTGCCCTGCAGATCAGATGAAACTGGGCATTCGCCGCAATGCAAAATGTTGAAAACACATCGGCAGCTGCACAATCTAAATAGTTGAATTTGCTTCAAACATTAGACACAGTATAGCTTAATACTAATATGTAACCTAAGTTGGGAAAATTCAAATGTAGCAGTGATGGTCAGATAACCACACTGGACTGCTCTGAGCACAAAACTGTCGTCTATATAGAGAGATGCCTTATTTTCTTGTCTCTGAAAGTCTCTGACACCAAACGACTATACTAGGGCCAATTTGAACCAGAGCTCTGTAAGTAGCTCGATGAGTTTGACCTGGTCAGAGAGGCAGTGTGGCTCAGCCTTTGAGCCATTTCAGACACTCAGAGAAAGATGCTTGGTAATCTGCAGCTGTCCTAAGATAGGCTTCATGAAGACAAGTGGTTGAATATTTCTCAGATGAAAACAGCATAAACATATGTTAATAGGACTTTATTTGTTTGCGCATTGATCTGCTCGTCTCTCCAGAATTCCCTTATTGCTCTTTTGTTGCCCCACGACAGCACAAATTCATGCGCATAACAATATCGCCTGCAGCTGCTCTTCTTTCTCAATCGCATCTTTGGCACAATCCAGTAAAAAATATATTCAAGTTTTATTTGTGTTTTTGGGGGGGAAGACATGTGTAGCGATCATGACCCCATTTGTATCAAGATTGTTTTTATGCGTGGCCCAGTCAGTGCAACATTTAGTGTGCATGCCGAAACAGGCAACTATTTGCAAGAGTTTTGTGTCTCTCTGTGTTCTTAGTTAATAAGCTGAACAACCTGTCTGGAAGAACAGTGACATACATATCACACTTATATTCACAAAACACCAGGTCATTATCAGCTCAACGGCGTTAAAATAAACGGCGTTACTAACGGCGTTACTTGTTTTCAGTAACGGGTAATCTAACTAATTACTATTTCCATCGTTACAACGCTGCTGCCGTTACCGACAATTAAATGTGGCGCGTTATAAACTGCAGCTACTCATTGAAGCTGTTGTCATCCGACTTGGTTCTCAGTCACGGGAGGGAGGGGCGAGACAAGCGCATAAGTGATGATGATTGGCTAAAGTAGCGTAAGAGTTCGTAAGCCAATCAGAGGCAGCCTTGCACACACAAACAAGCAGAGGTGAGCCGCAGCAAAGGCGAGGGAAAGTTGCCGTTTTCAACGTGGAAGTACAGACACGACTTTAATCTCCTTGAGGTAAAAAGGCAAGAACGTACATGTGAAGTGTTCATTATGTACCAGAGCGAAGTGTTTGTCCACGTCCGTTGTCAGCAACTCTGATCTAATGAAGCGTCTCTGAACGACACCCGCTTCTACAAAACTAGAGGCCAGAAACACGTTGTTGACACTGTTGATGATGACAGCAGGCAGGTGTGGCTAACGTGAGCTCCGCTAACAAAGAAGGACACGGAGCCGTCCACGACGCTAACGCTGGATCTTTCTGCTCCAGCTTCACAACAACTTGTGACACAGACTGAAGTGAATGCAGTGAACATGCTCCCGTTATCAACAGTTGACTCAGACTCCTTCAGAGCCTCATTGGCAAAAAAACGGGGAGAGCAGGTGCAGGTCCGCCATGTAGGAAGACACTTTCTAAATACATAGATGTTGAGTACGCTGAAATGAATGTTGAGCTCAAAATGGGGAAGAAAAAAAAGCAACGCAGTAGTTACTTTCCCTGGTAACTAGTTACTTTTATAGTGCAGTAATTCAGTCACTAACGCAATTACTTTTTTGGGGAATTAAATATAACTATAACTAATTACTTTTAAAAAGTAACATGCCCAACACTGGTCATTATATCGGAAAGGAATCCTACATGAGTGCTCACATTAAGTGGGAGGACTATTGGAGGGAGTTTTCATTTGAATCACCTGATCACTTAGATGAGGAATCATCATCAAATCAAATCAAATCAATTTTATTTATATTGCCCAAAATCATAATCACATTGCCTCAATGGGCTTTATAATCTTCCCAGTGAATGACATCCTCTGTCTTTAGACCCTCGATTGGAGAGGGGGAAAACTTGCCATGTTGAGGGAAAAAAACAACTTTTAAGCAGGGGGGGGTTGTTCTTTCCAGAAGAAACCTCAGGAAGAGCCACAGAGGAGGGATCACTCTCTCAGGACAGACGGACATGCAATCGATGTCGCATTTACAGAAAAGAACAAGAGAATCACATGTTACAAGTTGCACTGACCGAATATCTGATATAAATGATAATATATGTAGAGCATGTGGATCCAGGAGACGGCCGAGCGGTGGTGCCTGAGCCACACGACCTCTCCGCCGTGGTGACCTGGAAGAGGGCAGACCACACGAGACGATTAGCAGCAAAACAGATCAATCATCTATGAATTGCATTAGTTGAGGACTGACATTTATTCATTACGTGCGCAACACAATTTACATACAAAGAACACTGAGATAAATATAGGTTCATTGAAGCACAGCGGTGAAAACTACCTTTCATTCCCACCTTCACCAAACTGTGAAACACGCTGGCTCTGGCTGTCAGCCAAAGAACCGATGTTCTGTGCAACAGCCAGTAGGCCACCTTTAGCGATGTCCAAATTTTCTGGTAGCGAGGGGGTGTATGAAAAAGGAACTTTCACTCTTCTCATTGTCCTCTCCCGTGGCACCTCTAAAATTAGCACTCTGCTTCAGGATCAGGGGGATTTGGTTCTCATAATTGCATAGGCCATTACAGTTCAGGGGACAGCGGGGGGGACAGGTTGATCATCCGCGTTTTTGTTTTGTGATTTAGAAAACGGCTTTTTCTGCAGCTGTCTGCTGGGAGTCCGATCCCTGGATTTGTTGGACCATTCCAGATGTATAACTGCCTCCAATCAGGCCATCCTGCAGTCAGCGTTACCATCTGGTAGAATGGCACTTTGACTATCGAGGTGTCTCAGAGGGCCGCCACTCGGGAGATGAGAGGCAAACCTGCATTTACAGGACGAGCCTGGGGTCCAGAGAGGGTAGGGTTTTGCAGGATGATCAGGTTATCCGTTCAATCTAACTACAGTAATGTGGTAATTGACATTAGTGGTGTGCATAGTGTTGCCGTTGATTTTTTTGTATTGCTTTTAATGCATTTTATCAAGGATTCATGGTGTATTAAAGGTGCAATGTGTAGGATTTAGGAGGATCCTTTGGCTGACATGGAATATATACATTCATTTGTATGATTGATGAATCATTGTGTTTTCATTACCTTAAAATGTGTCACATCCACAAAAGGAGCAGGTCCTCTTCCATGGAGTCTACCATGTTGCACTGCCATGTTTCTACAGTAGCTCAGAATGAACAAACCTAACACTGGCTCTAGAGAAGACATTTAGCTACAACTGTATAAGGTAGGGTGAGATGAGGGAAACCTATTGTGTATGGTTTTGTGTACCATGTTTGTGTCTGCTGTTGTTATGTATTTGTGCCGCAGATTATACTGAAAAACTAATTCCACCGGTCTTATGTGTGGGAGTAATAAACAGTTTGTTTATCTAATGTTATAAAATATCATCAACCAGACATGGAGCAAAGTTCATCCACATCAATTTATTAGTTTTATCCGGTGTTATGCTGTTGAATTCTTCCTAATGAGCAAAAAACAATCCTTCTGTGGCACATGTACCACAGCTGAAAATAGAAAATCTGAACTTCCGTCAATTGAAGTGTTTTGAAAACAAAACACAAAATTTTAGGTTGTTTTTTCCTTGACTTAACTGCACAAATGATGTTGTGATTGTCAAAATACTGCAGATGAATAGCTTTGACTTTAATTATCCTCTCCAGTTGATGGCCTGTTTGGCTGCTCTAGTATGTACAACCTAGCAAAGAAAGTCTCTGTAAATATATTGTAAATTCATGGAAACCCTCCGCTAAAATTAAATTAATAGTTTCGGGTAAATTCGGCCTACTTGTTGTTACTCTCCCACGACCAAACTAAATGCACAGCTGTCACTGCTTACAGTTTAGGGGCATTTCCATTGATGCTGTCTTCTCACACCAACTCATATCTGGAAGAGAGACAGATGGTCATTATGGCCCCCTCTTCCTGAGGGTTACTTCCCCACGAGTACATGCCACTTGAGCTGCACTCACACATATGTTCATTATCTCCAAGCACTCAATTGCTCCTCCACTACATGGCCTCTGGCATTCGCTCTGCCCGCTGGCCTCCGGCAGCTGCAAACATGTGCATATAATGATTTCCGCTTTTAGACTCCCATAGCAAGCAAAAGTATCGTTGTACATGAGTTAAGCATGATAATTGCTCGCAAACTGGCAGTGAATTTCCAATGGGGTTAAAATGGAAATTGATCATTTTGAAGTAGTGCCAGCATGGTAGAGTAGAAACATGTAGTTGACTATATTTTAAATGAAATTGCAATGATCCACAATTCCATGTATGTCGTTGTGGAGGCTGTTAACTGGCCTTTAGATAAAAGTATAGATGATAAGTGAGATCACGTGTGAGCCGGCTGCTGTTGTTCGATCAGTAGCTTCTTGTAGAACATGTTGAACTCACTTGCAGTGAGGTAACTCTGTTGCTGCTGAGTACGAGCTTGGTCCGCACCAGGATGATGAAGGTAACGGAGCCCGCAGTCTGAACTCTTCAAGTGCATTAGGGGGTTATGACTTTGTAATGAGGACTGTGTGTGTAGCCTGGACCATCTGCCCCATTCTCAGAGATTGGACAGGTAGTCTTTCCCAAATGGATCATGCAGCCAGATATAACATAGTCAGTTAGTCTATGAAATTAAGTACATCAAGACAAAAGTGTTGTTTTTGTTTTCCCTTTTTGTTTGGAGGAATTGTGCGTGTTATTCTTTCTTCAATAAGCCAATAATTATAATATGTAAGCCATTTTATTATTTGGATATTTTGACTGTACAGTAAATTATGATAAATAGACCACTTTCCTGCAAAACATTTTACAAATGTCTTATTTACGCCTTAGGTTGATACAAAAGTTTTGTTTCTTATGACAAAAGCAACTTTGCTAAGATTATGATTTAAGCAGGACCAATTTTTTTCCCACAAAAACTAATTCTGCAGTTCTGCAAATCTGTGCACACTTGCTTAGTTTCCCTCCAACTCATTTTGAACAAAATAGTGTGATCAAAGAGTGCTCTAATCTGATATTCCAGCATCCAAGGTTATTATAATAGATGCAAGCGAGATAGTCTAAAGCTGTCCTTGTACGCGGATGTCATTCATTTCCTGCAGCAGATTAGATCTGTACAAATGGATCAAAGTGATAAGTGTCAACTATTTTTTTTTTTTTTTTCATAAAATAGATCTTTCAGCATGCTGATGAACATGTCCCAGTTAATGTGTAAATGGACCGACACGGTGTCAAACACAAAGAGAATAGATAGGTCCCGACATTCATTGACAGTCAAACTCATTCACTATGCATTGCATTATGGGAAGATGGGTGGTGCTGTAAATTTAATATCTTTCCTTATTTTCACTACGTGATTCTATTTCATGTACAGCTTGAAAACGTTTGATGTCAGAAAGTTTAGAATTCATAATTGAGTTGGAATTATAAAATTACTTTCTGTAAAGACATCTGTAAAATTAGGGGTGTAACTTCAGTTTTTGACTCACCGTTTGGTTCAAACCTTGTTTTTTAAAAACATACTGAAAAACCTTTTGGAAAACTTCCAGAAAAAATGTCTGGATTTTATTAAAGGATTGTTGCATTGCAATATCAAGAACATAAACATTACTTAAGTTATATTAACTTAACCAAGACTTTAACACTTCTCTTTAGACCAGTCCACAATAATAAAAAAGATTCTAAAAAAAAACACTTCTATTAATCTCTTAACTATCCAGGAATACAAAAAATAAAACACTCCGTGTTGACACCAGCACACAAATCTCAAAAA
>OMLP01017397.1:27443-40394 GCA_900302685.1 Spondyliosoma cantharus | reverse complement strand
CCCAGGAGTATTTAAGACCTGGCTGTGTTGAGAGTCCCTCTCTGCTGCTTTTGGCCTTCTTCTGTTTTTGGCTCTCTTGTTTAGGAGCACCGTGTTTTGTTTATTTGGCTTCAGCCTATTTAAGTTATGTCCGGACTTTATAATAAGTATTATTTGTTATTTGGTTAATAAATTTGTTCATTTTTTGCATTTTATACCTTGTGTCTCTCTTGTTTTGTTTATGGCTCATGAGCCGGGCCATAACACTGACACTAAATTACATTTTAAAAATGGTCATAATTCTCATCACAAATCTCCCCTTTTTCAAGTCAAAAATTCAAGTCAGTTTCATTATTGTAGTGCTGAATCATCTATCATCATCAATTATCTAAGGGCATTTATCATATAGAGCAGGTCTACACCATACTCTTCATTATATTAATTCTAATAATATTCACTTAATGAGCAGTCCTACCTGCCCACTCTGGACCTGTGGGCTCATGGCTGGTGCTTGGTGCTGTGTCTTGCATCTGAAGGGCTACAAGACAAAGTTTCCCAGTTATGTGGCGTCGCATCATACTATTATTAAAATTATGTAACGGCAGGCTATATGTTACAACGCCATGCAATTCATTGACTTGATAGGCTAATTGATTAACTTGAACGGCGCAGGTAAAGTTGCATTTCGTTTTTTTGTCGTTTTTTGCGCATTTGGCTGCATCTGTCTCCAGTGCTTTTCTCTTTTTAATTCTCGCTTTTTCTGTGCCACTCTTGCACTTTTTATTTTCCATTTTGCACCCTATTTTCCACCCTTGCACTTCTGGGGCTGGAGCCAGGCTACAAACACCACTGACAGTGTGCGGTGTGTACGGACGTGTCATGTCAGACAGCGTCTGCAAGAAAAAAAAAAAAAAAGAGCTGCCAGTGGAGACGGCCCAGGGAGGGACAGCGGTAACAGCACACACGTAATACCCACTCAGTGCCATGACTGAACACCGGCCCAAAATAAATAAATGAATAAAAATTGATTGAACACTGGCCCTCGCGGCCCAAAAGTCAGACCGGCCCACCGGGAATTGTCCCGGTCCTCCCGATTAGCCACTCCGGGCCTGCACCCAACCCACAGCAAAAGGAGAGTGTGAAATGAAAGATTTTCTTGATTCATTGGGCTTACCGGCTATTGGAGAAGAGCACAATAGAAAACTAATTTCCAGCATCACAAAAAAGGAACTGGATGCCGCAATTAGCAGATAAAAATCCAAACAAAACGGCAGGTAGTGACAGTTTCCCCAGCGAGTGGTATAAAACATTTAGGGAGGAATTAAATCCGCTACTTCTGAATTCTTTCAATCTGACTCTAACAGAGGGCAAACTGCTCCCCTCAGGGAAAGAGGCCATAATTTCAGTTATTCCAAAGCAAGGAAAAAATAAAGAACTTTGTGAAGACCCATTTCAATTCTAAATGTGGACTATAAAATCTTTACTTCAATAATTTCCAAAAGATTCAAAAATGTTATGTCTGACTTGACAGATGAAGATCAGTCAGGTTTTATTACAGGCAGGCAGACTCAGGATAACATTAGACGTATCCTCCACATAATAGATCAGATCCAAAGACAGGGCCTGAGAGCAGTAGTAGTGAGCCTTGACGCAGAGAAGGCCTTTGACTGTGTCAACTGGAAATTTCTGTATCAGGTCTTGGGGAAACTAGGGATTCAGGGACAGTTAATACAATGTATCCAATGCCTCTACCAAGAACCTACAGCGAGGATAAAAATTAATGGACACCTAGCTGATAGATTTGTTTTACAGCGAGGAACTCGTCAAGGATGTTGTCTTAGCCCTACCTTGTTTGCTATATTTATTGAACCACTGGCACAAATGATCAGACAAAGTAACAACTTAAAAGGAATCCATATAGGAAAGCAGGAGCATCGCATAGGGCTCTACGCTGACGATGTTATTGTGGCTCTCCAAGACCCGGATAGGACCTTTCCTAATCTGATGCCGATATTAGAAGATTTTGGTAGATACTCAGGCTATAAATTAAAAATAGCAAAAACACAAATTCTTACACTGAATTATTTCCCAGGCTGAGAAATTAGAGAAAAATATCAAATCAAATGGAATTCCAAAGAGATAGATATTTAATTACTTTGGAATTCCATTTGATTTTATATTTTTCTCTAATGGGTGTGGTATTGGCAAAAGATCTCATCAAAACATTTGAAATAAATTATAATAACAATAACAATAATATTAAGACGGATATTGGGCGGTGGTCAGCCTTTAACATGGACTTTGAGACACGAATTGAAGTAATAAAAATGAATGTGGTACCAAGACTGATATACCTTTTCCAATCCATCCCACAGATGATTCCAGAAACACAATTCAGATACTGGGACAAACTTATATCTAGATTTATCTGGGCCGGAAAGAGACCAAGGGTCAGGTATAAGACACTTAAACTACAAAAAGAAGAGGGAGGGTTGTCCTTGCCTAATCTGAAACAATACTTTTACGCAGCTCAAGTAAGGTTCCTGGTTTGTACATGCTGCCCTCTATATCAGGCAAGATGGAAAGACATAGAGGCCAAGATGGAGAGTATCCAGATTCAGGCAATATTAGGGGACATAGGAAACAATTTGGCTCAACAAAGCAAAAATGAAATTATTAAACAAACACTGATTATCTGGAGCGAGATGGTAAAAGAACACAATATGGAGGGAGACATCAAATTATTAATTTGGCCTGCTCTGGATCCCAGATTCGAACCAGGAATCAGTGATGCTGTATTCAGACGATGGTGGGACAGGAGCATTACAGCGATATGCACATTAACCCACAGAGGGCTCTTAAAAAGTTTCAGAGAGTTACAAAAAGAATTTGGACTAGAAAACAAAGATTTCTTACAATACCTGCAAATAAGAGATTACTATAATAAAAGAATCAAAACAACATTGTCCAGAAAGGGCAATACAGTGATGGAGCCTATAAAAATAAGAATAGAAAAATGAGTTCTAATTTATCAAGTTCTTCAGAAACAGAATGGGAACAACACAGGATACATTAAAGCAAAATGGGAGAAAGAACTAAACATAGAAATATCAGAGGAGGATTGGTGTTCTATGTGGTGTGTACAGCATTCATCCATGAGTTCAAAGAAGTGGAGGCAAAACACGAAGGCTGAAAGTACGATCTGTTGCTGAAGGTCCGGTGATTATATGGAGGAGGTTGATGAGTGGATGAGATACACCTGGCGCTGCCTGCAGGGAAGAATAACCACGCCCACACAGAGGAGAACAGACAGGGGAGGGAAAACGAGAGGGAGACAGACATAGGGAAGACAAAACCAGCCAAACACAAAAAAAAGAGCTGCCCAGATGCAGATCACAACAGTACCGTAACAGTTTAGTAATGTCTAAAGGTATTCCGTGAATCCAGAAAACATGGTTGACCACCAACTCAGCAGTCTCGGCCGCCGAGGGCAGTTTGGTCAGAGCCACAAGGTGAGCTGCCTTGGCGGCCCACTATAGTCAGTATGGTGTCCTTACCTTCCGAAACCAGTAATCCTGTCACAAAGTCCAGGACGATGTGGGACCAAGGACGACTGATGCAGGAGCCCAGCTGGAGGACGATGGGTGGCCTTGCCTCGGGCGCAGATGGTACAGGTTGGTTCTTACTACCAGGCCTGTATGTAATGTGAAAGTTGAACCGCCCAAAAAAGAGCGCCCAACGTGCCTGGCGGGAGTTGAGCCTCTTAGCCGACTGAATATAGGAAAGGTTTTTATGATCCGTCCATACCATGAATGCTGATTCAGCTCCCTCCAGCCAGTGGTGCCATTCCTCCAACGGCAGCTTGATCGCTAGCAGCTCGCGGTTACCAACGTCGTAGTTTCTTTCCGCTGGGGAAAGTTTCTTGGAGAAATAGGCACACGGATGCAGCTTGTCGTCCCCCTTGGCTCTCTGAGATAGTACAGCTCCCACTCCTAGGTCCGAGGCATCAACCTCAACGATGAACTGTCGGGATGGGTCAGGTGGAACCAGGATGGGGGCTGAGGAGAAGCGCCGCGTCAGTTCACTGAACGCCTCTTCAGCTGCTGGTGACCAGACAAAGGGAACAGACAAGGAGGTGAGTTTAGTGAGTGGAGTAGCCACCTGGTTGTAGTTTCGGACAAACCGTCTGTAGAAATTGGCAAATCCGAGAAACCTCTGGAGCTGTTTCCTGGAGTTGGGCTGCGGCCAATCCAGAACCGCCTGCACCTTAGCCGGATCAGGTCGGACCTCCCCCTCGGCCAGAATGTACCCGAGGAAGGACACAGACGAAACATGAAACTCACATTTTTCTTGTTTCACAAAAAGTTTGTTTTCCCACAACCTCTGTAGGACCTGCTGCACATGCACAATGTGCTCGTCGAGGTTCTTGGAGAAAATCAGGATGTCATCGAGGTAGACAAAAACTGAGTGGTTCAAAAAATCTCTCAGCACATCGTTGACGAGAGCCTGGAAAACTGCCGGGGCGTTGGTAAGGCCAAATGGCATCACCAGGTACTCGAAGTGGCCAAGGGGGGTGTTAAAGGCAGTCTTCCACTCGTCGCCCTCTCAGATACGCACTAGATGGTATGCGTCTAGTTTAGAAAATATGGTGGCACCGAAAGAGGCTCGAAAGCTGAATTAATCAGCGGCAGAGGATACTTGTTTCTCACAGTTATATTGTTCAAACCTCGAAAATCTATGCAGGGTCTTAGAGTTTTGTCCTTCTTGGCCACAAAGAAAAATCCTGCTCCTAGTGGCAAAGAAGAAGGACGGATGATACCTGAATTGACGGACTCTGTGATGTATTTCTCCATGGCTTCACGTTCGGGCGCAGAGAGATTGTAGAGGCGACTGGTAGGCAGCGGGGAACCCAGAATGAGGTCAATAGCGCAGTCGTAGGGTCTGTGGGGAGGCAGCGACATGGCTCGGTGTTTGCTGAACACCTCCGGCAGGTCATGATAAGCGGAGGGAACCGAGGAGATGTCAGGAAGCTCTGTAGGAGTAACACAGTTAGCGGGAGAACAGGTAGGTTGGGCAGACTTTAAACAGTTCGAATGACAGAAGGAACTCCAAGTGACCACTCTTCCTGTACCAGTAGAGCTTGTGAAGAAGGCATGACATGGAATGATATCTCCTCTAGGTGATTACCTGCTACCAGCAGAGACAAAAGTTCAGTTTGCTCGGAAATAAATGACAAAATATCCCCGTTCAGTGCGTTCACCTGAAGAGGAGGGTCAATGTGCTCAGTGCCAATGCCGGCGTCCCTGACGAAACGAACGTTGAGCACATTAGAGTCAGAACCGGAGTTGATTAAAGCTTTCAATCGAAGAGTCTCATCACAAAGAAAAATACAAGTGTCAATGTTTAAATGTTTTCGGGGTGTGCTGGGTAAAACCGTGCTACTCACCAGAACCCCGTCTGAGACTGGTGAGGATTCGGGTTTAACCAAAGAGAGCAGGCGGCTAGTCGATGACCCGGTTCCCCACAGTAGAGACACAGGTCATCCTTGAAACGTCTATTTCGTTCGGTAGGTGTAAGTCGGTTATGATCCAGCTGCATGAGCTCCTCTGTCCGGGAAGGCGAGGTGGAGATGCTGGTGTGGCCTCGGGGGGGTTGAAGCGTGGATCCTGAACCAGAAGATCCCGTAGGCCCCATAGGTCCTGGCTGCCGATACCCAAATCTCTCCCTTCGTCTCTCCCTTATGCGGTTATCCACTTTAATGGCTAACGCAATGAACTCATGTAAATTGGCAGTCTCCGCCCTACCCACTAAACTGTCTTTTACTTCTTCGTTCAATCCTTTCAAAAATATGCTCTGAAGTGCCCCATCATCCCACCCCAGCTCAGCTGCTAACATACGGAAATCAACAGAGTAGTTAGCTACGCTGAAGGCTCCCTGCCGCAGGCTCAGTAGCCGGCTACTAGCATCGCTACTAGCTATGGGGTGATCAAATACCGAGGACATCTCTGCAGAAAAGTCAGAAAAGGAAGCATTAGCAGTAAATGGGCTATGCCAATATGCAGTGCCCCAGGCTCTAGCCCTGCCCGTTAACAAACCCAACACATAGGCGATCTTAGCTCAGTCTTTAGCATAAGTTAAGGGGTGAAGCTCGAACACGAGGAAACACTGAAAAAGGAAGGACTTACATTCCCCTAGCTTACCTTCATAGCATTCGGGAGCCGGGACATAAGGTTCTCGAGGTAGTAAAGCTCCACCAGGAGCTTCGGGAGGTGGAGCAGGTGAAGATGGCGGAGACGGTGGAGGTATTTGCAGGTGTCGCTCAACTCGAGCGATTCCAGCAGCCAGGCTCACCAGGTTCTTGGACATCCCCCAAAGAGACTGGTCGTGTTGTCCGAGTAGAGTCCCCTGATGAGTGACAACTGCAGCGAGGTCAATATCCAGTGTAGCTGGTCCTGGGTTTGCTGGGTTCACGTTTGGGTCAGATCGTTCGGTTATGATAAACAACAGGGAACGAACCCAAACGCACAACCCAGAGACGCAGGTATAGTTGGTAACAAGGTTTATTTATAACACGGAGGATCTGGTGCTGGTCAAGGGAGATAACGGTGTTAGCCGTAGCCGCTTTGTCGGCCGCTCTCCGTTGCAGAGGTGTAACCGAGTCCTTGTGTGGGCAGTGTATGGCCAGCCGGCCAGTACAACGGGTGGAAGGCTCATGACGTGGACTGGTGATGTTGAGCACCTGGGTGGATCGGTAGCGCTGGAGGCTGTCGACCAGGAAGCCGGAGATGCAGACAAACAGACGGGTAGGCTGGCAGTCAGACAAGCTGGCAGGCAGGCAGGCAAAACTGAAGCATAGGGAAAACAGGAATCAGAAGAGCTACACAAGCTAAACTGGTTACACGAGGGAGTCAGGATCTCAAAACCAAATACCACAGAGGCTGAAAGTACGATCTGACGATCTGTTGCTGAAGGTCCGGTGATTATATGGAGGAGGTGGATGAGTGGATGAGATACACCTGGCGCTGCCTGCAGGGAAGAATAACCATGCCCACACAGAGGAGAACAGACAGGGGAGGGGAAACGAGAGGGAGACAGACATAGGGAAGACAAAACCAGCCAAACACAAAAAAACAGAGCTGCCCAGATGCAGATCACAACAGATTGTGGTAATGACAAACAGGCTACAGTGTACTTCAAGACTATTCAATGTTGCACATGAAAACATTTTTCCATCCCATGCCCATTTATTTATTAATTTTGTCTTGCTCTCTACTGTGGAAGCTGGAAATTGATGAAGGTCAAAGAAAGATTATGTGATATTTACTTGAATAGCATATTTCCCTTTATAACTTCAACCCTGAGCTTTTGCTCTGTCCCCTAACCATTCACTCCCGCCAATAATGCATCATTCTCAACAGATCATTTAGTCGTTGGCCTTCATTTGACTTCCTGAATTTTGTGCTAGTTTACAATGTTGTTTTGAGCTGCTGCAGCTCTGTCTAGGTGCCTCACTGTTTTGTGAGATGCACTGTATGAAAATGTAAAAATAAATGAAACACCACTCAGAGGAAAGTATATATATAAAAGTTGATGCTGTACACCTTTTCTTCTGAAAAACATTGTTGTTTTCTGCATTGTGCTTATCCAGTAAACCCTGTTGAGTTAAACTCTCCCCACAGTCGGAAATGGAAAATACTTCTTCTGTCATCTCCTCTTTCCTGGAGTCATTGCTTATCTGTTTACCGGCCGACTGGCATGTTGTCTGGCTCCACCATCTCAACAGCAGCTAATGTCGCCGTTCTGCGTAACATGACACTGACTGTGCGCTGTTCTCTGTCATGATAGACAGCATGTCAACACCCACACGTGAACACGCAGCAGTCAATACCAGCACATACACATCATCTACGGCTCACAGCCGCACAAACCCCAAGCAGAAAAAAGAACCTGTTCCCTTCACAGAAGTAATGATTCCAAAGTAAACCTGAGTCAGAACGATGTAAAAAAAAAAAAAAAAAAAAGAGCAAGTTTGCCATCTGTGGACTTGATCTTCAGATGGAGAGATGTCAGTGAAAGCAAAGGAAAACATGCACTCCACAGAGGAGCAGTTGGTGAAGTAAGGGCATCTTCAAGGAGACTAGAAAATGTTCCTGTCTGTTCAGTAACAGCGGCCACAGGAGCCTGGAACAAACCTTTCCTGATGCAAAACACACCGCAGCTCCCGTCTGTGTGAGAACTCATACAGAGGTCAGCACATATAGCTTCATTTATAGACTGCCTCAGCTGTTATGCGTGCGCTTTACATTTTTATCTATGGTGTGATGCATGACCTGCTCTGCTCTGCTCTGCTCTGCTCTGCTCTGCTCTGCTCTCTGTTGTGGTTCTGACTCCAAGTTTGGAGTCGCGGGCCAGATGAGGACATCCATCAGAGGGGTTTGATCTCCTTCCTGCTGGGTCACTCCCTCTGCTTCGTGCTGCGTAGTGCTGCACTGAGCCTGAACACCATCTGCCTGCTTCAGGCCTGCTTTACTGCATCCACACTCACTGAGCACTGCTTAAAAAAGAAAATAAATACCCCCAAAAGAACTACTTTTCCTTTGAAAAGGAGGTTTAAAACAAGATAAAATGGATAAACTAGAAGTAATTAGCTGCTTGCTCAGTACTTAAGACTTTTTTAGTATGGCAGTGTTTTTTTTTTTTTTTTTTTTTTTTACTTTTTGGTAGGGATGGAATGGAACTAAGCACATGTACATGAGTACAATTTACACTTCTACTCCAATACATTTTAGAGGCAAATATTGTACATTTACTACACTATATTTATTTGATAACTTTAGTTACTTTGCAGATTTGAAAAAAATCATCCGCAATCAGATAAAAAAAACAGCATTAGACAGTTTTAAATGCAAATGCATGCATCATTTACTTTTACACATGCTTTTGAAACTCAAGCATATTTAATATCAGATACTGAAAAACTTTTAGTCAAGTGTCACTCCTATAGGTGACTTTCAATACTGCTTCTTGAGTCTTTCCGGGCGTTAACCTCATTGATGGATGTGACTCATATGAGCGGTGGTGGTGAAGCCTGTTTACTCCTTCAGACAGAGAGCAGCATTAGCATTTTTTATTTTGAGTAGATTTTGTTCTCATGATGAACGTTAGTCCAGTACTCACTCTTCTTGTTGCTTTATTTTTAGTTTCAACCAACACCTGAAAAAAAAGAAAGAAATATCTGGCTCTACAGTTGCTAAACACTCCACTCTGAGTCACTCATGTTGTCTTGCTGCCAGACAGGTAGTATACGGTAGGTTTATCAGAGTGTTTTCACTGGCTGCCAGCTGCTGCTGCTGGAAACAGATCTCATGAGCGCTGTGAAGCCAAAACAAAAATGAAAAACTTTCCAAAGCTCAGATAGAGATGAGAGGAACTGCAGATTCTGGTCATAATTCTGTGTGGGGGATCATCACTATGAGCGACATATTTCACATCACACATGGTCATCTGATTGATCGTTAGTATTAAAATATTGATTAGTGCAGCTTTAAACATATTTGGTGGAACTAGGATCTGAATATAAGAATGGATAAAGTCTGGGTATAAGATGCGGATGTGCCACTCACATCACTTCCTCCTCTCTGTGAGGTGGAGAAAAATGTATAAGCCTCTGAATATAAGATGTATAGAGAGCAGGATTATCCTGCTGAGGTGTGCAGAACCATTCTCTCCTCGATGGTCTCTCTGCATTCGTTTGAACAGCTAATGCTCTTGTTCTATAGAGCGAGGAATTGTTTCCCTATTCCCTATACAGTCCCTATACATGATGTATGCACAAGCTCTCTGCGTCCAGAAGCTCCGGGGCTGTAATATAAAGTTATGTAACGTAACACTGCGACTTCACATTTGTTATGTAACATGCTTTAAAAATCTACAGCGAAGTCTTCAAATGAGACGCTTTGTACATTCTTATATTTGCTCAGCCAAATCCAGTGAAGCTCTCAAAGCGTCAAGGTCAAATTTATAACACCAGAACTCTCAAATATCTGATTTTTTTAGAGCTACCTGAGGCCCCGTCCACACGTAGCAAAACGATCTTCTTTTTCTCCGTCTTCCTCGGCATCGTTTTCAGAATATTAGAGTCCAGACGATCCACTGAAAACGACTGAAAACGCTGTAGTTCATTTTCTAGGCCTATAGGGGGCGCTTGAAATTTACCAAATTCACCAAAGGCGGAGAAGAAGAGACGGAGCATGCACATTAAGCTTGCACTCTGTATACAAACAGACAGCAGCCAGTGAATCCGAACACATCAAGAAGAGAACGACAATGGCTAGTTCTATGAAAACAGGATCATTTCTGTGGACCGATAATGAGGTCGAACTGCTGCTGCGACTCACACTCGACTACAAGGCGAGTAAGTTGCAAGAAACACAAACACAAACAGATCCGCCGTTGTTGTTGTTGTTGTTGTTGTTATGAGACGTCGCGTGGAGGGGCGATGGCGTCATCGTTTCGGAATGTATGCGGATTCGCCATCCAGACGGCAACGGGAGGGCTGCGTTTTCGGATTTTTCCACCCTGAGACCCGTTTTCAAAAAAGTGCGTTTTCAGGATCTGTGTGGACCGTCGGGCAAAACGATTAAATAAAAGTGCGCTTTCACTAAAGACCATTTTCATCTGGACGGGGCCTGAGTCTTCTTTACTTTTCGTCCCTCTGGGTACTCTGTCCTTCTCTTCCTCGCTGCATCTCTGTGTTCTCCGCAGTGTGTGACCTCAAACAACCCCCATCCATCTTGAGAGTTTGATCCTGTCCCGCTGTGCCCAGGCTGCCACTGCATGCCTGTGGGGGCTGACTGTCCTGGACTCTGGGACCATGACACTGCTCTAAGCCCAGAGCCATCTGGTTCTGCTACATTTCCCAAAAGCCCACAGTTTGAGTTGCACTTTGTCTTTCCCTCTGGTGCCATGTATTTGGCACTTTTGGTACTTGTGCTTTTAACCCCTTCACCTCCTCTCTAACGCTGGCATTTGCTGTGGTAAAACAAATTGCATTGGTCTCCACCGTTTTCTTCATTATGTATCCTTTACTGCTTTCTCCCTCTTCATTTCACCATCACTGGATTGGAAGACTGTCTGTTTTTCCTCTGTTTTGTCCTGCCTTCTACCATCACAGTCAAAGGTCAATTTTAGAAGCAGTTATTTCTTTATTAGTTGTGATGACAAGATAAGAGATCAATCTTTCTCCTCATCTCCAGCTGAAGAGCTTTTAGAGTGGCTCTGCTGCCTACCTGGGCCCATTAATATAAGACCATCTGCCTGCTTCGGGCCTGGGTTCCCAAAAGTAAAATGAGCTTGATCTCTCTCTCTCCAGCTCACTCGCCCTGCTCATTTATTGCTTTTAATCAGTGCTGATTCTGCCTTCATTAAAGGAAGAAAATGAATGGCCGTATGTCTGCTGTGATAACTGAGGAGCTGTCAAAACAAAAGGCTCCCAAGAACTGCAGCTACTGGTGGAGTCATGGGTAAGAGATGAATGAATTATAGTGAACTCGGTTATACAACTAGTGGATAAATTGCTTTTGGAGAGAACCAAATATTAACGCAGCTGTAGATGGTAGACTGGAAGCAAAACATGTTCAACTGTGTAGTAACGCTGTGTTACATCAGCCTGTGTGCTACGAGGAGGCAGCTTCGATCAAAACATGTGAAACACGTGAGCTCTGTTGAGGTCGCATTAGGATACAATGTGACCGAGAATAAAGAGCCACAAGTTATCAAAAAATCTAGCTGTGGATTATAAGTGTTTATAACTTAGTAATTAGATCTAGAATGGTTGTGAGAGCTGTTTCTGATATAATGGCTGCAGCCTGTCAGTATTATGTTTTTGTACAAGAAAGAGGTATAAAAGAACAATTTTCGGTCTTTATATGTTGAGCTTGAGCCTGTCACGGCCCTATGTTTTAGTTCAATTGATTTAATTGAAAGTTTATCCGCATGTTTCACTTTCCACTTCCTGTCTTCGTCTGTTTTCCCGCCATTTTTCTGTGTATGCCTGTGTTTCATTTATTCACTAGGCCTTCATCAGGTTCAACCTGTTATGGGTAAAGAGAAACACTGACCAATGGTGCGTTCCATTGCAAGTCAGAAGTCGGACTTTCCGAGTTCCAATCTAAAAGCATTCCAGTGCATTAGCTAGGAAAAACATGGATGCTCGCTGCGATTGGAATTCCGACTTGGATGGTCGTTCCATTACACTTTTCGGTGTTGGAGGTTGTTTAAATCAATGGAAATACACAAAGACTAATGGATAAATGGAACACAGGTGTACACAGAAAAATGGGGGAGGGGGGAGAACAGACAAAGACAGGAAGTGGAAAGTAAAACATGACACTTGATAACTTTCAACATAAAAAAGGAAATCAACTGAACTAAAAAATAGGAACATGACAGGGCTTTAAGCTCAACATATAAAGGCTGATGTATAATGCCTTTCTCTCATAAATATTCAAAGAATGCCAAAACAGAATTAGATATACATCAACGGGCTGCAGCTCTGACAACTTGTCCAGGACTAACTGCAAAGTTATAAACACTTATAATCCACAGCTAAACTGTTTGGTAGCTTTTAAAACTTTATTCCATGTCACATTGTTACCTAATGCGACCCTAACAGAGCTCACATATTCCACTGTTGATGGTAGCTGCTTCCTCGTAGCCAACAATTTTATGTAACACCTTTATTACTTACTTCAAAATTAAATATTGCTTCCAGTCTGCCATCTAAAGCTGTATTAATGAACTTCTTTCCAGAAACAATTTATCCACTAATTGTATAACCAAGTGCACGATACTGCAATGAGCTGGCGACTCATTCAGAGTTGTAACCCTGGCCTCCGCCCAACGAGTCACTGGGATAGGCTCCAGTAATCCCCCTGAAAAAGGGGGACTATAACATCACCGCGACCCCGAGAG
>OMLP01017397.1:0-27195 GCA_900302685.1 Spondyliosoma cantharus | reverse complement strand
TCAGAGTTGTAACCCTGGCCTCCGCCCAACGAGTCACTGGGATAGGCTCCAGTAATCCCCCTGAAAAAGGGGGACTATAACATCACCGCGACCCCGAGAGGGATAAAGCGGTCAAGAAAACGGAACGGAACGGAACGGAAGTGCACGATAATCAACAAAAGATTCACTCTGATAATAATTCAGCTTTTTCCCTCAGGGCTTAAAGGCGACTTGGAAAATGGGCATCATTCATCTCTTACCCATGACTCCACCAGTAGCTGCAGTTCTTGGGAACCTTCTGTTTTGACAGCCCCTCGGTTGTCACAGCAGACATACAGCCATTCATTTTCTTCCTTTAATGAAGGCCGAATCAGCACTAATAAAAAAAGAAATGAGCAGGGCGAGTGAGCTGGGGAGAGAGATCAAACTCATTTTACTTTTGGGACCCCAGGCCCGAAGCAGGCAGATGGTCTTATATTAATTCACCCAGCAGGTAAGCAGCAGAGCCACTCTAAAAGCTATTCAGCTGGAGATCAGGGGAAAGATTGATCTCTTAAGTTGTCATCACAATTTAAAAAAACATTTTACAATTAATTTCTAGCGGGAAACACTCCTTAAATTGACCTCATGTCAGTGTTTTTCTTTACTCCCCACTGGTTGAACCTGATGAAGGGCTAATGAACAAATGAAACACAGGTGTAAAAATGGTGGGAAATCAGACAAAGACAGGAAGTGGGAAGTATAACATGACACATGAGGATAAACTTTCAACATAAAACACGTAATCAACTGAACTAATATCTTGGACCATGACAGGACTATTAACACTGGGTTCAACATATCAGGTATTTGAATGTTACATTGAATATTCATGATTAAATAAGCACAGAAAACTTTTCAAACTAAATTCTGCCTATTTAATGTCTTTTAAAAATTGAACCGTCAAAAATCTAGTATGAAATGTAACTGAGTACATTTACTCAAGTGCTGTATTTAGGTACTATTTGAGGTGCTGAGGTATGGTAGTATGTTCGCAATTGTGAGTCTGCCATTGACTAGAATTGGTTTCCTTCTCAGCTGTTTGTAACACTCACTGGGTATGAAAAGTGCACATTACTGTCTCTCACAGCATGACGACACACTATCATTAATAAATGGAGCGGGAAGGGGCAGCGCAGCACATCACAGACGTGAAGTGCAGGTGGACTATTTTAGCCCACCTCATCTATCATTAAAACATGCCACTGTATAGACAGACATGTCTGACAGATGGGTGGACAGAAAGGCAGGAAGGCAGACGATGGCGGGCGGCCAGGCAGGCGGCTCCATTATGAATAAGATTTACTGTGATACATGTCAAATATTTCACAGGCGTGCGTCTTTGTTTGGCAGAACAGAACAGTGATATCTGTATGACACAGGTACATGTACGACATGTTACCATCAGGTTTCACACAGAGGCTCCAGCCTGACTTGCAGTCAACTTATTATTAATGGATGTAGAAGCCGGGTCAGGAGATGAGTACCAACAGGTGCAGCACATAGTTTGCCCTTATCCAACTCATCTATAAACCATAGAGAGTTTCCCATTATCTACTGTATCCATTTTAATATTTCACCATGCATACTGCAGTGCTCCTCTGTACTGCTGACTGTCAGTGCTCTGTCTCTGAGACGGTGTTTGCATCTGTGTGTAAAGATGCATTAGCCAGAGGGGATTAAGGCTGTGAAGAATTTCTCGTCTCAATTAACCCCTACTCATCAATTTCTCCCCTCGCGCGTCCAGCAGCGAGCAGGCACAGTCCGGCTCTGTCTCAATCTTTTTTGTGACTTATTTGGTTCACACGTCTCAGTCCTTTGAAACAGAAGAATTCAAGGTTTTCCCAGGACACCTTTGTATTATAACTGCAGTGGGGATCGCTGCACAGAGAGGATTTATATACAGGTGTATAAAGCAAGTCTTTATCATTATGGTCTAATATTCCTGGTTGGGCAAGCTCAAACAAAGGACTCGCAGGTGGTTTCAAAACAGATTTGGGGTAAAAATCCTCTGTAAATCCAGCTGCAACTCACAGTAGCAGTCTGCTGGGCTCAGATCAGATCTTTTTTTGTTTTTGTTTCTCAATGTCGGTGTCAAAATTAACCAGTAACAACACAAGACAGCATTCTGAAGAATAAATAGTTTATAGAAAACTAATATGATAAATATTTCCCCATGAGAAGTTTTTAGACAGTAACTTTTGGGGTATACATCACAAATGTTATGTCACAGGTGTATATTGTCACAGATCTTTCTGTCATTTTATGGTAGCCATTATAATGTTAAATGATATTAAAAGCAACAAAATGTAACGTCCTGGAGAAACAGTTGATTGTTTAGTCTCATCAGCCAAGGATTTTTTGTGTTGATGCTGGACCTGAGATCATCCCCAGATCATCGATGTCAACAAACAACTCTGTTTCTCCAATAAGTTACATTTTATTGCTTTAATTGACCAGTTATTTCTTGCACACATTAACTTACATTTAAGGTTCAATTTGTAAGATATTTGATTGTTGAATCTCATTCCCTGGTCTTCAAATGCTGATGATTTGGGTAGGTAGGTTAGGCCGGCCACTGACCCATAGTGTCAGTATTTGATGAGTCTGGAACAACAATCAACTATTTTATGAATTTGGCCTTTATAGGCAACAATAACTTTTGGTTTCCCACATCCTGTATATACACAGAGAATTACCTAAAGAAACCAGGAAATCACCAGGATCAATGTTGGCATGTCCATTTATGCAAACCACGGTTCTATGTCTATATGTTTCTTCATGTCCAATTTTTTTTGACAAAGCTGAGCTTATGTTCTGGTTTAGGCACTAAAACCCACTTCGTTAGGGTTAGGACAAAAATCATGATTTGGCTTAGAATATGCGTCTTGGTCGCCACAAACACGGCTCAAAATTGTCCCACGGTCTTCTTAAAAATATCTAAATAAATGTTGAAATGCAGTCTTGAACAGTGGTCGCTGGCTTGGCAGCTTTCTTGCCTAACTCCACCACCATAGCTTGGACTACCAATATGACAAGTCAGGATATAAACATGTATTGTGAGCGTGATATGATACGTTTTGCATAACATGTCAATTTGGTACATAACCTGTGACAGAGTGGTGTGCACAAACGTTAACTGCCAACATTTTATCCGACAGCGACTGGGCTGGAAAAACAGTAACTAAAATTCACATAAATCCATTTAAGGCTTCTGTTTTTTGTTGCATCTGATAAATCTGAAATTGTATCATGTCACACATGAAATATAAATCAAGTAACATTACATCCCTCTCTCTTCTCAGAAATAATAATAATCCACCTTCTTCTTATCATTGTAGTGATGAGGTAACAAGTATGTTTACCATTATTTGTATTTGGCTGAGGGATTAGCACAAAGCGGGCAGCTTGTGTGCTTATCTGCCCTACTGCCCTTACAGATGAAAAGGCAACGGGGAGCCAAAATATGAAACTAGGTCCAGTGCAGGTGCTGCTCTGAGCCTCTGCAGTTGGAGACAATAAAAAGATACAAATCTGGTGATAAGAGCATATAGAAAACAGAAATAATGCAATTGCAGTACAACTGTGGTATGCTGGTTACAGCAGATAAGACACATACAGTTTACAATATGGCTAACAGATATAATGTAAGATACCTGGAACTGAAGAACGCATTTTATACCCACATGGAGTGAAATACACATTGGAAGGTCACAGAACAATACAGCTGAAAGTCTCCAGTGTAAGCTGCACATCAGAGAAGTCCATCACCAACCTGGACATTTGTATGAATGTCATTTAGAACGAATATCTGATATGTATCAAAGCAACAGCAGAAAATGGAGGATGTAGACTCATACATCATGTGGCACAGTGAGCTGCATCCATCAAACACATTATCCCAAGATATCCCCTGTGAGTAGGGTTCAATGTTTTCATATGTACATATACATACACATAAAGATGACATACACTGATACATAACACACAGAAGGAAGTGTTTCTCCTTTGAGAGTTATTTTGATTCTCCTCTGGCCTCTGGCCTAGTAATGCCTAAAATGATTGAATATAACATTTTGGGGGAAATGACTGACCTTAAAGCAATAGTGAGACATTTTGGGAAAAACACTTATTCACTTTCTTGCTGAAAGTTAGATGAAAAGATTGATACCACTCTCATGTTGGTGCAGTAAATATAAAGCTACAGATAGCAACCAGTTAGCATACAGTTAAAAACCCAAAACAAAGGTAAAAAACGGTGACATTATGGTTGCAGGGGTGCCAAAAGAAACTTTAAAAAGCCTTGTAAAAACAATGAAATTGCTTTTAAATATGGCCAAACACTCCCATACATGACATGTGTATATGTATAATTTACTTTTACTATTGATACTTTATCACATTTACTGACAGATTATTACTTTTGATACTAAAGTACATTAAATATTAGAAACTTTAAGACTTATTCAAGTGAACTGAGTCACTTTTACCAGAATATATTTGGTAATTATATTTTAACACAGTATTTTTTGTTTTACTCAAGTATGACTTTTCTGGTCCTTTCTTATAACACTGCTGGTGGGCTGGCTGTAGCTTCATATTTATAAAGTGGGATCAACACTGAAATCAATTTTTCTGTACAGAAAAAAGGGAAAAAGGGTATTTCCTAAATGCTAAACTAATATTTCATCACAACCACTGATAAAACCTAATTGGATCACGTATAATCTTTGAGATTATGAAAAAAAAAAAAAATAAAAATATTTCCTTCTAAGGCTAAGGCATGCTGGCAGCTGCAGGAGGAGCAGAGGTTGTATGCATGATGCAAGCCATAACCACTGCAGTGTGCAATTTAAACATGATGTTTACTGAAGAGAAACCAAAAACAGACAGGTATAGATTAATAGACGGACACAAACTGGCTGCTAAGTGAAAAAGGTGACTGAATAAGCAGGTGCAGCAGCATTGTAGCTTAATTAAATCATGCCTGGAGTGAAGAAAAAGAAACCTGTGCTGAATACTGATCAGCTGCTGGTACTGATTCCTTTTATCCTGCAGCGCTTTTGTACGAGGAGACTATTGAGAAACAGGTGAAACAACTGCAACCTTGCTTGATACGTCATAGTGAAATTGGTATTTTGCTTTTGAATAGAACTTCTGGATTAATATTGATGCACTCTGGAAGGCTGCCGTGGACGAGGTTTAAATATATCTCTGTAATACCTCATGCATTACATAAACCAAACTCTGTTTAATGGGGCATTTCTGGGTGAGTGAAGATGCTTCAAAACTGTTACGACTTTAGCTCGCCTGTCTAGGGATCACTAAAAATGCAATGAAAGGGAAAATACGTATTCTAGTCGAAGGGACTGTATAGAGATGAATTGGGTGGCAAGCAAGGGTCAGAAAAGGGGAGAAGGGTATGCTACAGTAAATTATCTTTTGGCTAAAGGGACGGTAGTTTGACTTTCTGGTCTTCAATTTTTTTTCATGCTGTTTTTTTGCTTTATTTTAGCTTTTCTTTAACATAGTCAATCACATAAAAAGCTACGGTACATTTTTTAGTAAGGTCCTTGTAATAAGCCTCAGTAAATAGATAATAGGGCCTTTATAAGTCCCAATAAAACACTTATTAACATTAATAAGTCTATATAAACTGTGAAATGTGTATAATAAAGAATTTATTAACCTTGCTAAGGCATTGTTCTTGCTTTAGAGCCCGTAGCTGCATAGTTAACAGCTAATTAGTGCATAATTAAGTATGTATAAAAGATCAAAACATATATTAATAATGCTAAGAAAAGTCTTGCTTTTTCAAAGACAAGAACATAAAATTTGGTCTCCTCCACATCCCAAAAATGTTCATGTAACCCCTTATGCAAATTTTTTTTTGGCACTAAAAGGGATCTCACTTGGTTTGTAGGGTTGTTTCATTCATACATTTACAAATAAAGTAGTTTTTGTTTAGAAGTGTTAACACCATATATACTCAATAAAAGGGAAGGTATGATATGCTATAATATCCCTGCTGAGTATACTGAGCATTGATTTAACCATCACTTATCCAAGATGCTGTCATGTCCCATGACCTAGACCTATTGTCTAAAAACACAAAAGGGCATTTTAAAAGAGCAAAAACACCCCACAGACTCAGCAGATTATTGGATATTTAAGTAACGGGACGATGACATATGTAGAAATGTCAATGCCACAATTATTCAGTAATACTGTACATTGAATTACATTTATTGGCCTGAAGTCTGACGTGTTCAGTGGCATCTACAAAAGATTTAGTGACTGAGGAACAGTGCAAAGCATTGCAGCATGGCCACATTTCTTTCATTGTTTTTTTTATATTCTTTGTTGAAGCATTGCTTGTGAATTAAACCACAAAGCAGAGTCATAACGCACAGATTGATGTCCTATATACCTAACATTACTTGGAGTAACGTCAGTGGCCTTGACTTGGTGCTGGTTGCCAACGGCAAAAATCAATTTCAGCTGCACTGACACACCAGCAAGCGTGTCACACACAAACACAAACACGTGTGCATGCACGCACTCACACACACACACACACACACACACACACAATGTATCACAGGGACAGTCCAGTAGGGTGTGGAGTGTGAAGTGGGAAACTCGTCAGTCAGGCGGTAGATTCCAGTGCAGAGCTACCAGTGCAGGACTGGTTTTTACAAGCTGCCATTACAGCAGCACAGATCTGCTGTTAGTGAGCTGCCAATATGAGTAATGTTTCCCTCCTACAGTTTCCATGTCCACTACATGCCAGGATCCAAGTGATGTTCAACACAGAAGAAAATAAATAGTACACATGCTAAAAATGAAGCAAAATACTTTCTTATCTTACTAACAATTTAAAGACAAAGGTGTTTTGTTATTCGTAGTTTGTTCAAGGCTGAAACTGTTTGCTGAATTGCACTTGATAACTTGTTTGGGTCTGCATGATATCCACTATTTGGCTCAAGGCTAAGACACTATAAATGGATATGAATAGACTTTGTTTTTTCTTTGTTGATGCTTAATGCCTCCGATCATAATTCCATCAACTGTGCAGCTGATTTTATTAAAAAGCCTTAGAAAGCCCTGGATTTTACTTGCCAAAAGCAACATCCTAGTTCAACCTAGCTTGACCCGTGTGTCCTGGCTGTAGAGAAGGACCTGCAGCAGGATGGCCACGTCGATCAGGATCTGGACTGAGCCACAAATCCAGAACTGAGTTGGGCTTTCATTCATCACAAAATAGGTGGTCTTGAAGACATCGCCGGCTGTCCACAGCAGCACCATCTTCACACTGGAGAGACACAAAGGTGTTAGGACAAGAGTAAATGCTAGGTCAGGTTAACACAGTCCATAAAATTGCACATCAGATTGGTCGGACCATTCTGTTCAGTTTAAAAAAATATCTAAAATGAACTAAACTTATCAACAGAATGTGAAGAAAAAACAGTTTTGACAGTATGTCACAGATGTCTATGCATTGTGTTGGATGTCACTGAAGATGGCATGCTAACCAGCTAGCCCCATTCCTGAAAACCTCTTTCTCTCAGCAGCTCAAAGCTCCTGTGCTAGCACTGTAAACATCAACACTGCTGGTCCAACTAAATGCACGGCTAACTGAGCAAACAAGCTAACAGCAGCTACAGCCATGGATATATAAACAGGTTACATTTAGCAACAGCAGTTAGTGGTTACTCTGGTGATATGCTGCCAATAGTTGTTGGGAGTATAAATTCAACAGGTGGCCAATTCTTATGTAATGCCCCTTTGATGACAACAGGTATAACCAAGTTTGACAATTTGAGGATGATCCCCAAAGAGCCAGAGTAGTAAAAGTGCGTCAGCAGTAAAAAAAAAACAAAAAAACAAACAGCACTCTGCGTCCTATCCATGTCTACCTGTGAATGTTGAACTGAGAGTGTTTTGGTCTTTATCTAGCTTTTGCTGTGTAAGAGACAAAAAAACCCCCCCAAAAAATCAATAAACAAGGTAAATTAAACTACCAATTGATCAAACTAAGTAAAAGACAATGAAGGGAAGAGGCTGACACACAAGAATTGCCTGTCTCAGAGAAAGACATTGAAGAAGATAAAAGTACTGTACTACACCAGCGGCCTGATGCTGACAGAATGTACTCTGCTCCTCTGTCGCGCTCTTTTTCTTTTTACCTCTCTTCTGTACTTTTTTTCGCCGCATCGACTCATTTACTGTCCTTTTTCTTTAACTCTCGTCCTTCACAGTCTCTGCCCTGATGCCAGTGACTGCTCTCTCTTCCATTCTCTATTCTTGTTCTCTGGATGGTGAAGTCCCATTGGCACGAATGTAATGTGAGTTTGTTCTTTTTATTAGGGATGACTGGGCCTGGGGACGGAGCAGGACCATCAGTCATCAGTGAGACATACTGTAAAGGTCAAGGGGCTGAGGGACAGAGACAGACAGCCTGCAGAGGACAGCATTTATCTGGCACGCAGAAAGAGAGAAAGCAAAACTAAGCGAGAGAACGAGACGCCCTCTGTGAATGGCAAGTAGACCTCTGTGAGATATGGATGATGTGTGCGTATGTGGGTAGAGGCAGCCTAATGACGATGGGGATAGCTGCCCTGAACTGTCCTTGAGCTCTCCTTGCAGAGTCATGTCAACTCCTGAGTCTCCACTGGGTCCCCTCGGGCCCTGATGAGAAACCCAAACATTTGCAGCAAATAATTCTGTCCTGGCATTGAAATGAGGACATCATTATTCAACATACCTGGGAATGCACTAAATCTGGACTCTGCATGGCAAATCGAAATGTGAGTAATGACCCAAACTTATGCATGCTGCAAACAAAGGCTGTGCTGGAGAGCGACACATGTACACATGTAGAGCTGCTATAATACAGCTGCACACGTGGACCCTTTCAAATGCAATCAACATAAAGGCTCATTAATTGAGTTGCTATCCGTCACAAAATGGACTGATTGCCAGTGTAGGGGAAGTTGTTGGTTCAGGTCACATTTTTTTTTGTTTCTAATGGAAGTCAGTAGTGGTAATTTGACTTGTGTTTGTTTGTTTGATGGCTGTTCATTTAAGCAAATCAGGGCACAAGAGGAGAAACACGGAGAGCCCCTTGAGCCTGTCGCCGTAGTATCCATGATTTCACCCATTTAATACGTTTTCTCCTTATTTTCTCCTCCACTTCTTCACGAGTGCTATTTGCAACGTTTTATCAGACATATTCTTGATTAGAAGTTGATTAGAAGAGTGGTGTGAAAATAACATGCAAATGCTCTTTTATCATGACAAAGGTTTGTACATCTGCAGTCCTCAGTCATCCAGTTTCCCCTTTTGAATGACAAATACAGACTACAACCAACTCATGGTATGAAGAGTTATTTTCTCTCACAAAGGCACGGAACATACAAGCTAGTTGGCTGTCACGTTAAGTCTTAGTGGTGCAGGTTTTTGGTCAAGACACAGGAGACATGATATGATGCATCGCCCAGAGGATTGAAACTTAGACACTTTTTACATAAATCTATCAGCTTTTGAGTTAAAGGAAGAATGTGCATATTGGCTGCATTTTTGTAAGAAGAAATGACACATTCTTCCAAATGAAAATTTAAATTAAATTAATCAATTCTGCTTCATAAGTCATGCATGACCAGGAGCTATGGACGTTAATGTAAGCAGACTTGTATTGCTGTGTAAAAGACATAATTGAGTCAGCTATCTTTGTGACTCTTCCCTACTGGTGCTGCCATTCCTTTGATGTATTATTTACCCTGCAGTTGTCACTGGTGTCTGTGGTGGCCGTCACTGAGAAGAGGTTTCAAATAGGACATTATTTTATTTCCACCAAAAGCAAGACAATAACCACCCTGAATGTGAGATCTGTTTCAGTCAACACACAGCTCCCTGCTTTTTACCTCCTTGATCCAACTGATCCTCCTACCTCCATCTTACCCACCTCAGAGTTTAATAAGAATCTCTCCCTAAGGCTGACCAAGAGGCACTCGTTAAGAGCACTGAGTCTCTGTGATGGGTTCTGCTCCCCTAACAATTTTAACTTTAAATTTTTAACTGGGGTAAACACTTTTCTCCCTCTAAGTACCCTCGGTTGAATTTGAGATTTCTTGTTTCATCTCTATTCTTATTTTTTCCTTTCACTGTGAAACTTTCTTCTTTTATCCAGTGTCCTATTCAATTGTCATCTGTACTTTCATTGCCTCTGTCATTGCTTTTACTCTGCTCCTCTTTGCTATAAAGGGAATAAAGTTATTGACTTTTTTGGCATCCACTGCAAACCATCCAAAAGCAATAACATTGCCTTTTACAGCATGGTAAGCTTGCTGATTGAAACAAAAAACAACTAATAAAGGGAAAATATTACATTTACGATAACAGCATAAAATAATGCTTTGTTTTTTTTTCTCTTCAAAGTTAAAGCTGTTTAAACATGGATAAGGCCATGCCTTGTAATACAGTGGAGTGTTTGTGCTGTCTGACCCACATCAGGAAAATATGCAATGTTTTTTTTACTTCTCTAACGAACAATGGAGAGAAATTCTATTGAGCTGTGCGGAATGACACAAAACCAACTGAGAGATGATGTGAGGGAGCATTTGTATAGCAAATCAGTCTCAGACCAGCTGTGTTAGAGCAAATAGTTTGCAGGAGGAAATGCACAGAATAAAGAGCAGCACAAAGTGCCCATCTAGGTTGCTATGGACTACATTTTAGGCTTAATCCCATTTCCAATTTATACCCCTACCCCTCATTTCCAAGTCCCCCGTGCTCAGTAGCACAGTAGTTACAAGTACTGGGTAAAATATCCCTCTATGAAATGGGACAACCTTCAGGCCTAATCCCAATACATCTTGCCCCTACCACTTAGCCCTATCCTCCATTTAGCATAGATGCGCTTGCTGGTGGGCTTTAGTGATTTTGCTATATGCCTGACGTTTTAAAAGCCTGTTTGCCTGTTTTTGTTTTGCCTTTTATTGTCTTATTTTGTCCAAAACAACAAAATGTCTACACCGCGTGGCTCTACCCAGGTGCAAAGGTCGGGCATCATGATGGGAATACAGCATGCTGCATTTGTTCTTCTTCTCTTTTGTCTTTATTGGGGAATTGATTTTAACTCTCTCTCACTGTATTTGAGTTTGTAGACGCTGCACTTGATAAGTTAATCACAACAATTTGGCTTCCTTTTGACAGTTTTACTTAACTACTATGATTTCAATATCGGCCAATAGTGAATAACATAATGTACCAAACAATTGGTGTGAAAGCACCAAAAACAGTGACAGAGTGACAGCCCTTTTACTCATTGGTCGATTTTTGACTTGACTTTTAAACAAAACAAATTTTGTAACAGAAGCAGAGTGAAATATTATATAATGTAAATAAGTCTGGGACAGAAACTGAAACTTTGCATATTTCCCCAATATAAACATATCAATCATATTTTCATATTTGTATTGAAGCAGTAGACTACCATGTACAAGCCTTCACGGGAAGTTTGACCTGCTTATGAGTAAATAATGGCGAAGAGGAGGAAAAGATGCAGAAAAATAGAAATCTAGAAAGTTCAAAAACAAAAACCTTGCTGGTCAAAATGTTGCAGTTACATATATAGGTTACATTTTGAATTCAGTGGAGGAAAATTTTTGTATTCCTACCATAAAAATGCACCTTTCAGTGCACACACTGAGACTTTTTTTAAACTGCTTTAGCTGTCCTTCTCCACAACCCTCTGACCTTCATGCATCTTCCTCTCAGCGTCTGTCTTTCCCTGCTCCCCTCTCTGCCTCTTCCTAACCTTCCCTCCCTTTCTTCTCCATCCTTCTCCCTCCTAAATTCTCTGCTCCCCCCTTTGGCTAATTTCTTTGCTCAAGAGATGGCCAACATCATTAACGAGGATGAGTCATTAACAGTGTAATTAAAGAGGGCGGGTCATCTGTACAAAAGTGGTCTCTACAGCTGCGCAGCGGAATGGAGGCAAAAAAACAGTTTGAGGTCATTCATCACACACATTTTAGAGCCTCTGTTTGTCATGCTAGTCTCATGTAGCTCCATCTGGCAGTGATACCATTACTCAGGGAGTTGTGGCTCAGTCGACAACTGATGAAAGACCCCGAACAAACAAATGAAGTTGCTCCTCAGCGAGGCTTTGAGTGTCCACAGGGAGAAGGAGTTATTATGGTATTGATTGAGAATATTGACTGACTGACTGACTGACTACCTCGCTGTCACACACTCGTGCACACATACACATACATCAGTCAGTACGTGTGCCTGCTTGTCTTACTTTTGCACAAATACAGCATATGCAAACCATGAAATTGCTTATTTGCTTTGCTTTCTCACCAAAGTAAACACAAACACACTGATGCACATACACACACACACTCAGCGTACGTTGACCCAATTCAGTCGCTCGTTGATTACAACTGACCTCACACCTTGATCTGAGCCAAGTGGCAAGAGGTGAGAGACGAAAGGGTGAAATGGTGCGGTGAAACAGTGTACTTCAGGGACGGGAAAGAAAAGACAGGAACTGAGAGATCGATGGTGGAGGATGGGGGATGGTAAAAGGAAAATGATGAAAGATGGATGACCATGTGGCCGAGCAGGGGGGCGATAAATCTAGAGAGGGAGGAGAAACGAAGCCACCCTGATGGGGAGTTGGAGAGTGACAGGACAGGGGAGAGGGATGGAGAAAACGAGAGTGGGGGTCTGATTGCACGGTGTGATGGCTTTGGCTGTATGTCGGCCAGGCAGTAATTGTGCTGTGTATTGAACGAGTGCTGTCAGGCCAGCTATTAGCTCCTCTAAGCGGCTGGAGTGGACGAGCAGAACACTACGGCAGGAAACGGGGCTGAGTGACATTTAGAAAGAGAGACAGATACATGGGATGGGGGAGAGTGAGAGACCAAGAGAGAATTAAAAGGACATGAGTGAGTTGCGGTCAATTTAGTGATTTCATGTCCCAAATAATTTGCAAAGTTGTCCGATGCATCTTTAAATGTCACTTTTGAAACAGCATCTAATTGGCTTAAGTCATTTTAAAGGACATGTTCTTGTATATCATTAACAGTATACTGCAGCAGAAGACTTTTTAAGGCCCCATCACTCAGCCAGACAGACACTGATAAAATATTTAGCTCTCCAAAATTTGCAAATAGCAACTCCAGAATGATTTAACATACCTAATGTAATTTCTGACACTAGGGGTCTCTCAATCAAAACAAAAGATGGATCAGTGTGGGATTATGGATGTTGTTGTTAAAAAAACATGATTGCCAATCAAAATCTGCCTACCTGACTGAGAAACACAAGTCTCTTTTGCAGACCTTTACCAGAAGTTCAGAATCAGAATCAGAATCAGTATTCGATTATCGTCACACAAACAGGGACATTTATTTGCCACAGAAGCTAAAGGACGGAATATTACAAAAAAAAACAATAACAATAGTAAAAAACAAAAAATATACTTAAAAAGGTAAGAAATAGAATAGACTTGTATATACATATAAACATGGTATTGTACAAAATTAACATGTAAAAGCTACAGCAACAGGGAACCAAATAACCCAGCAGCACCATTAAATACAATTCTGGATTTTGGATAATCTAAGTACAGTAGTAACTCAGCAATGGTCAAGTCAGTTTTATACATTTTAATGCACTTGGTGAGCAACGCTGAATGTAAACAGTCATGTAAAGCCTTTTTCTGACCTCCAGTGGTTTAACTTTTCACCTTGCAGCATTGATGCAGTGTGTCCAGAGAGGTGCTCACTGGGGTCTGAGATGGGCCAAGACTAGCCACTCTAGGACTTTCATCATGTGAGATGTTAGGGTAACTGGTCTATAGTCATTTAGAGCAGATAGGGATGACTTCTTGGGTACCAGAACAGCACTTGGCCTGGGAGGAGGTTTCGATGTGGCTCTGTCAGTGGAAGTATGCTGGTGAGTTCAGCCATGGTGTGAGTCTTTGGTCCTGATTGTTGTTTGCGAGGTGTGAGAGGGAAGCAGCCATGGGGGGAAGGAGCTTGGAGGCATCTGTGTGGCTATAGGGGCAGGGGAGGAGGAAGCTGATGGTCCTGAGCTGAACCTGCTAAAAAAAAAATTCAACTTGTTGGCACCATCCGGGCTTCCCTAAGCCCGATCCCCTCTCACCTTGAAGCCTGTAATAGTTTTCATACCTGCCCACACATCATGCATGTTGTTTCGCTCCATCTCCCTTCTGTATGCCTCCTTGCTGTCCCTCAGCCTCAACTTCAACTCTCACTGCACATGTGTCGGTATTTCCTTGACACCATCCCTGAAGGCTTTCTTGTTTTTATTCACAAGCTCTTTCAGGGCGCCAGTAATCTTATTGTTAGGAAAGCATCTGACTGTCCTGGTGAGGATGGTGTTGTCCATACAGAAGTTGATATACCCTGTTATACAGTCAGTCATGGAGTTGGGGCTCACAGAGTACATCCCAGTATGTAGCCTCAAAACACACCTAATTGTCTCATTTCCTTCCTGTGACCACCTCCACAGGAGGGATTTATGTACATTGTCCAGTCCCTCTGGATATATAATAGAACAAAGCTGTAGAATTACCGGATATTCTATTAGGGTCCTGATACATCAGTCCGAAGGTCGGTCGTCGGTGAGCATTTGTTGCCCTAGTTGTAGCAATGTGTCTAACAACTTTTGCTTTCGTCAGGTGTTTTTTACGCCAGCTGAGCCCATCGGTGATAAAAATAAAATAACGGGTAGGTTCCATTTTATGTATTGGAGTAGTCGTACAGCAATAGAGGTCAGAAGGCTACAAGGGTCTCTGTTATTTTCAGTTGGTGGATTTATTGCAACAGATATGTGTCATTAGTAGAGGTACTGGATTAGGTTTACTCCATTCTGTGTCCTCTTCACATCGTTTGACCTCCCTGCAAATTGCCCAGTGCCCTCACCACCCTAACCCCAGAACTCTGCTGGTTTAAAACAATCTCTCTTTTTGTATTCAATCTTCACACCAAAACTGCTTCTAAATCATCACCTCAGCTCTCCTTCACATCTCTGCCTCTACTCCTGTCAACTGCTATTTTCTTATCTTCTTGTCCCCCCTCCTCTGCTGCCTTTCACCTTGTCCACTGCCCAAGGGACCACTGGATAGATGGATGGATGGATGGATGGATGGATACTAGAACAATGGGATAGCCAAATTGAGAAATAGATGGCTGAAAGCCTTGCACAGAAACCACAGAGCAGAGAGCAGACTGAACCCATGGCAAACATTTGTATCCATTTATGGAAATTATTATTATTATTATTTATGACTGCAGTACCAAGTGCAAATGTGAAGGTGACCTTGTTGTGGATGGCAAAGCTGTCATGCAACTTTTGCAGAAACATTGTTTACTAAATTCTGCAACACTGAAATCACAATAAAGAAACAGTTTCCTGTTTAGGCTGAAACAAACTGGGTGTACTGGTTCACTTTACACTAAAACTGTCTCTATAATTAAAGTGATAGTTTGGGTTTTTTGAAGTGGGGTCATATAAAGTACATATCTATAGTCAGTCTGTTCACTACCGTAATTGCCGATCAGCACAGCCTCAGTTTGGAGAAGCAGAGAGCCTCTCCAGCCCAGACGCTCAGCTTTGTACTGCAGTGAACGGAGTCCAGATGAAAAGTGAATTTTAACCACCTAAAACAAGGCCCACCTAAAAAAGTCTATATCAGTTCAAGAGTACGTTGTAGAGAAAATTCACACTGCTTTACATCACCGTCAGACCACCCTTTCTTTTGGCACTACATTTTCTCAACCGTAGAACTAATACGTACAGTCTGTGTCTGAAATTGTTAAGTTTTGTTTTTCTCGAAAGTAAATCGAGTTGCGTGCACAAACCTCTCGCCATTCGCAGATCACCTGTTGCACTAATGCGTAGGGATACGGAGGTTCTACGGTTGAGAAAATATAGCATAGAAAAAGACTTCTTAAATGCTGCTGCCGTCTGAATCTTCTGAATCAAGCTTTTGTGGATAGCGATTCCAAACTTTTGAATGGTATTGTAGATGTTTCTGCCCTTTGCCATTTCTCATTGCTAAGAAAATTCTGGGACTCAGTGGATGCACAGCACATTTCCCATCACTGTTATACAGCTAAGTAAGCACCTGATCATAAATTAAAGCAAGTGCAGGCTTTAATCTTTAAATGGGGGAATCCCACTTTGTATGTGAGGCCTTAAGAGTCTCCAGAGGGTGGTTAGGCTGTCCTCTAATTGCTTGATAATACTAATACACAACTCCATGGGAAGAGACACACTTGAGCAGCAGGGGATGATGTTTAAAGCTTCAAAGAGCTTCAATCACTTCTTTTGCATCAACCATGCATGTGTGCATTGGCATGTGTGTGTCCATGCTCACAAATCTTTGTATAAACATGTGTGCGCCCACACATGAGGGTGTGTGTGTGTGAGGTGATTTAGCAGCAGGGCTGTAGCTCTCCCCGAGGGGGGGCAGATAGAGAGACGAAAATCAAAGGGCCCAGCTAGAGAGAAGCCGAGCTGCTCTTAACCCACTAACTATGAATTATGCATGTTGATCGATTGCACTGAGGCAAACAACGAAAAAGTTCCCAACCTGCCAGAAAAAGATGGATTCTACTTCACCAAATGAAGCGGAGGGGAGGTGAGGAGAAGGAGCAATACACACAGTTTGCCTGAGGATATTTTAGATGATTTTAGGAGACTGTAAACAAGCCAGAATAAATGAGATGGCTATTTCAGTATATTTATTCCATCTATAATCTTATGTAATCTACAACAGTGCTCTATTCGTCATACCGTTGCTTCTTAAATAAAAAATCAATTATGAATGCCTACAGAAAACAAAGGCTCTGCAAGGCTACACAATCCTGCAGAAGGTATTTTTCAAGCAGAGCCCTTCTTCAGTGTGCAAAGTGAGGCAAATACTGTAGTATAGACAACAGTGTCTGATCACTGTCACATGGAAACCATACAGGTTTTTCAGATTAGTGTGTAATAGAAACATAATTCATAAAAGCAATCTGCGGGAGGAATCAAACAATCTATGTACAGATTAGCCCCAGCCACACTGAAGTAGCTGCATGTCGGCAGTTAAGTGTGAATAAACAAAGGTGCTGTAAAGGTGAGCAGCCATAATGCAGAATCTTTGAGTCAAAAGGGCTACTAATAGACAGGAATAGAATAGAAGGAATTCCCTGAAATTGAGCTGAGTTGAGTTTAAAAAGCTATCCACACATGAAGATGGAGCACCAGTATCACTGCCAGAAGCAAAATAATTGGTTGAGTTTTGGAAAGTACTGTTGATCAACACTACACCAAAACTTGGTGCTATGTCGTGTTTATCTGCTGCCTTAAGTCCAAAAACAATCCTGCCACAATATAAGAATAATATAAAATATATAAAATGACTCTGCAATTGCCCTGCCTTGGAGTTTTTAAAGAAGTGACTGTGTGCTTATTTGATTTTATCTCTGAAAAGCACTGGCTGTGGGTTGTAGGTGTCTGGATGTTTTTTACATTTCTAAGTAAAAGTCTGAAAATGCTGCTTTTCACTGTTGCACTGTTTGTGGTTTACTACCAGTGTGCTTGAGGCACTGCTTTTGTTTTATCCCAAGCAGCAGGTCCAACATGGCTTTTCTTGCCACAGGACAGACAGGACTGTGATACGACAGTGAGAGCTACTGACTTATATAATAGTTAACTCACTTTAACTATGTAAGGATGAAATGCATGCATACTGTTCAAAACTGGGCTGCAAATAAGGATCATTTACTGTTGAATTTCTGAGTTGTTATCTCTCAAATCTAGTCTAAAAAAAGTTAAATAGCCACAAAAGGTCTACAGCTCAGTTGGTTTTATCAAATCAACAGTTCAAAAACAAGATATTTAATTCATAATGATAGTGAACCGAAAAGAAAAACATTCACCAAGGAGAAATAATATAATAGATAAACAGTTACAATATCACAACAAATTAGAACAAAACACTTTGAATTGTAATATTATCAGATATCCTGAAAACACAGAGAAATGCTTTCATATCCAGCCGCCTGTCTTTTCTAAGTCGACCCTCAGTTTTGGAAAATACTTGCATTAATTGTCTCATCTATTCTTTCCATAGATACTTTTTAGTTTTAAACGGGAAGCTTCCCAGCATTATTGCTTATTTGGTTTATGGCCAAAGTCCTTCCAAACTAAAGACATTACATTTCTGCAAAATCACAGATAAGTTTAAATTTTACATTTCTTTATATGTTCAATTTTCTATTTCTCTCATATCACAACACTGTGCTTATGCTCTGGTTAGGTTTAGGCACAAAAACCACTTGGTTATCGTGACAGAAACATCGTGGTCTGGCTTAAAATACCTATTTTGGTCAACACAAACCCAGCTGGAAATTGTCCCAAAGCCTCCTTAAAAACACCCGGTTTTATTGCCACAAACATGGCTGGAAATTGTCCCCAGGTCATCATAAAAATATCCTGTGCTGTGCAGCTTACAAATGTTGAAACACCATGGGCACCCATCACAAATATTCAGTGATTTCACACTTACAAATGCCAAAATGTAGACTCGAACTGCAGTCACCTGTTCGGATAGCCTTGTAGCCCACAACTACCATCCGCTCCACCTCCTGATGTGAAAGTCAAGTAATAAACATGTCATGTGAACGTAATATGGTGTATATATCAATATGATGCATAGCCTATGACATGTACAAATTTGGCCGAATCTGTGGTCTGTAGAAACTTTAAGGGTTAACATTATAACATGGCGACTTAGCTATGTCATCCCCAACATCCACAGCTTGGGCTAAATAGCAACTCTTGGCATGCAACTTCACTAGACTTGGATAGTGTAAAATTATACCCGCATCAGCATGTTTGCGTTGCCACAGTGAGAATGTTAGCTTTTTACAAAAAAAGGCCAATTATTTCAAAAACAACAATAGAAATTAACGTACATGTACCACATATGCAGCCAGTTTCCTTTCATGATCCCATTTTGAGACTCACAACTCTGGTTGAAAGGTCAGAGAGTGCCTGAAGGTCATAACAGTGTCTGTATAATATCCTCCAAGGCCATACTGTGGATGCCCTTAGTCCCTAGCCTCTACATAATGGCTGCTATAAGCAAAAAGTGAAAACATCAATGGGCTGCTATGGCAGATCGATAGAAACATGACCACCACTCACGCTTGTAGGGTGTTACCAAGAGCTGAGAGCAAGAAACAAGGTGCTATCTGTGAAGGTCTGAGTGAGACAGAGCGACAAAGTGAGAGAATGGGAGCTGAATGTGCAGCACATGCACAATAATGGGACAGGTGCTTATCTCTATTCTTTCTGTTGGACTCAATTGAATGCAGGTAGTTTGACTAGTCTTGTTCCAGTCATGACGATAAACAACAGTAAATTGTATTGGGAAAGACAGAGAAGAAGCTGCTGTCCAGGGAAAAGAACACAAGATAAGAATCCCTTTAAAACGAAGCAGTTCTGTATTTGGCTGCATAGTTTTCATTTAGTCCGACAGGCAAACTGCCATCTTCACTGTCCCCTCCACTTTTGCTGAGTGACATTGTGAAGGTTGGCTGCTTTGCTGCAGAGCTGGGAGAGCAGAACGGGAGAGGAGGCAAAATAGATAAAGTTTAATGAGAGGGAAGAGAAAAACAGGCGGGCTCCCCAGGCAGTCAAGCAGACAGCACCACTGAGCAATCGCTCGCACACAAAAACACATTGTTGTTTATATAAACAAATCACAACTTTAAAATTCAACTGGAGCTTCAACCTGAGTAATCAGTGCTTTCAAATGTCAGGCGGGCGACAGCATCACTCAACGACCAAACTCTGGCGTCTGTCGTCTCCATAAAGTCAATGTCTAATGGATAGTTAAAAACATTTTTATTCTTTGACTGAAAGGTATCTTGTGCACTAAGTAGTGTTGTATGTTTTTGAATGGAAATAATTTTGACGGCTAAATGTGCAATATAGTAAATCCATTCAGTAACACACCTGTAGTTTGGCTCACTCAGTCAACACCAAAGGAGCTGAGACATGTTTTATATTGGTGATGGACATCCTGTATCAGCATGACATGGCCTCAAAGGGGAAAATCAAAATGTACTCATGAGAATGACAGCAACTCATGTTGCACTTCACTGCACCCATGCTTTTATCTTTTGGTAATCAGAAAAGCTAACAAAGAATTGACTGATTATGGGCTTAGTCTGTATTTTTTATTTATTTGAGCTATTTAAGTTTTACTGAGAGTAATGCTCTTTTTTGCAGGAGTGCACTGATCACATTCACACCTGGAAGCTGCCCAACCTGATGACTACTGAATCAGCTGGTGCTCAGGGCCTTTCCTCAAGAGTACCTCAGTTGTAATGAAGGAGAGAGCTCTTTTCTTTCTCTGCATACCAGGTTAAAAATAAGGCAAGACATAAAGGAGCTAATTTTCAGATCTGATTTCTCTACATTCTCCCATATATTTCCTTTTCCATCACGTCCTTCTGGTTTTTCCACACCTCATACAGTCTTGTCTCTTGCTCCCCTCTCTCTCACTATCTCTTTTATTATATATTTCCATCACAACTCTTGTCCCTTCCTTGGTTTCCCAGGAGTAGTGGTATCAGTGTGAAAGTGTGAGCACACGCATGCAAAGCGTCGATAATGACCATGAAGCTTAATTACAATAAGTGCGACTGAACGTGTCTGTGTGTTTGTCTCTCTCTCTCTTTCTGTAACTCTCCGTCCTGTTTTCCACAACATGCGTCCGTACGAAGGCGTCATTTGTGCAACCTGGAAAAGGTGAGCAGTCCTTAATGAAATGAATCCATACACTCATTATCACACCGCAGTAATAGGACTCAGGGGAATCTGATTGAACACGAGTAACTGTTTCACATGGGATTACATGTGAGGAAGGGCAGACTACATGCTGCATCATCATATCTGGCAAACAATTTGTTCGTCCTTAAATGAACAAATGGGAGAATCCTTAAGTACACGTGGCAAAGGTAAAGGATATTAAGATGTTATGGATGCAGAGACAGAAGTGCTTAATGGGCTGTTTTAGCCCAGCAGGGTCATTCATTTAAACCGCAGAAATCGATAGCGAGGTTAGAAAATGTCCATGTTGAAATGACAGTATTTTCTGAAAGGTTTCATTAAGTGTTGTGGAATATTATCTTACATCTGTGTTGTTTTTGTTGTCTTGTATTATACTACAACATTACTGAGTATGCAGGGATTTTGCCATAGATCTGAGTTCAGCAAATTGATGTCCCTCACCCTTTCATCAGTCATCTGAGAGCTCTAATGTAGTGTTATTGCGTAGTTAATCCTTGGCGTGATATTCACTCTGCGTTGAATGAGTGCTCACAGAAAGCGCAAGCCCAGTTATACACCCTGAGGATACTTTATGTGAAATGGTGCATATTACAAAGAAAGAACGTCCTGCCATTTAGACAGTAAATCAACTACACTGCAGCATTAGTACACTCTTGCATTACTTCTACTACAAGACATCAAAACTGGAGTACATTCAGAGCTAATTTCTGGTGTTTGTGGATTCATGTGTGGCAAAATATGTGCAGGCTTGACTGAATTCCAGGGGAGCCAGGAGGGTCTCAGCCCCCCTTAATGAGACATGAGCTACCCTGAAAACATAATTTGTGAAATTTTGGAGGGGGGGGGTCTCTAAAATATTTGCAAAATGCTGTTTTTTCCCATGCATTTCCTTTTCGTTTTGTTTTTTGTTTTTTTGTCTTGTCATAATCATGGATCATGTGTAAAATTAGGCTATTTTAGTGTATGATTTGACCATCAATATTTCACTTTAATAAAATTCCGGCCTGCATGCAGTTCTTGTCCTCACCATTGAAGCGTGGGGGCGCTATGTCTTAAACGTCACTTTAAATCAGACACCCCAATATTAGTCAGCCACCCCAGAAAGCCGCGGTATAGTTCGCACACTATATACAGTAAATACCACAGTATGTGGAGTATAGATACAGTAAGTGGAAATGAGTCACCCTAAACAACAGGCACACCCTCGTAAATCAGGTGAAGAAAAGTAACAGGGATTAACAGGATGAAAAAAGTGTACATGATAAGTGAATATGAAAAATGTGCACAGACATTCATGTCACATTCATGATGAATTGCAATGACTTTGGTGACCTCCTAACTTTCATTTAGCGCCATCAGGAGGTGAAAATGTTAAACAGTCTGATACTTTTTTTTTGACCAAATGCCTGAAAAACTATAAAATTGGGATGTGGAACATCATCTATCTGGTAGGGAGAGAACCACAGTGTTTTGCTGGTGGTGGAACTGTAGTAACAAGATACAGCCCAGCTCACCTAGCACTGTGTCTGGAACCAAACTCCTTCAGAACTGCTGGACTTGCCAGCAGGGCATCTTAACCACAATTGTTTTACTAAAATGCCTACATGTAGCCTATTAAATGTATAACAGTGTTCCACACACGCACTGTATACTTTACTTGGGTGGGTCCAAGGATATTACAACCCATTTTAGCATCTTATACCGTCCAAGAGAAGGATTCCATCCACGATTGACACTCTTGTCTACTGTCAATCACAAAGACAGAGAGAGATGCTGCTACTCTTTGTATTATGTGAGAGTTAATTGAAAATCATTACATTCTGGGCTGTTAGTCAGCAAAAAGCAATTTCATGGCACCACTTTGAGCTTTTGGAAATTGGGATGGGCATGATACATCCTTTGATGACATTTAACAGAACACATGATTACTTGATAAATAAAGTGATCATTTACCTTATTTACTTTACTATAACCTTATCCTACCTAATCAATAGGTTTGAAGAACTGGAAAACAAAACTGCTGTCAACTCCAGGGAGAGTTGCTAATTCCATCTGTCTCTGCAACATCTTAATTTTAGAATCATCATCATATTCCTCTCGTGTGCATGTTAACTTCTCTCTGACTTCTATAATTCCAGAATATCCACGGGAAAAAATGGCTGTGTCCTGAAAGTCCTGAAAGTAAAATATTTTGTTTTGTCTCTTCGGGCATTTTTCAGAGATGACTGACCCCCCCCCCACACACACGCGCGCGCACGCACGCACGCACGCACGCGCGCACACACGCACGCACGCACGCACGCACACACACACACACACACACACACACACAGTATACATGACTTTTGCACTGATGACAGACAAGAGACATAATGAGGAAATAATGATCATAATTAGAATGAGGTTATGTGCCATTAGGGGTGTAATTGATCTTACAGTCCTCTACCTGAGAGGCTAATCAGTATACACATTGACCTTTGCACACACAAGAATAACATTCAGAATGCAAGCTAGGCGTTTTGTTTGCCCCCTCCTCCTGCCTCTTTCTTTCCATTCAAGGTGACCTTGAATTTAACCTGAGTACCATCCAAACCTTAGAAATGACCTTAAAATGTGGAATGTGCTTTCATACCCTGGGGTACCAATTTATTTTTTTTCTACTTAGTTTGAGCTTGAAAGGAGGGACTGTATACAAAATTAAAATGTTTTATTTAAATCAGTGTATCACTGCTGTTTGTCATTGGTAATGCATTTACCCTGGTCAGTGGAACAGATGGTTAAAGATTTAGTCTTTGACTTTATCCAAACCCTGACTCACTGTTTTTTCCATGTAGCCTCTAATGATTAAAAATGAACTTATTACCATATTTTGTTCATGGTAATATAAATTACTTGCACTCCTCGAACATTTAGGTTAATGAGAGTACTTTCCATGTGGTAGAATCCTGTGGGAGTGTGCCATTGTATGGCACTGTAAGTACAATGAGTGAGTAATGAGCTTTCTGCAAAGCTCTGACCTCAAGGTGTGCTGTACCTCATGCCTTTTGTGGAGCGGTTGTGAAAGTTTTGCAGCAGCTGCGGGAGGCCCAGCATGGCCTCGAACATCACGGCCAGGGAACCCAGCGTCTCCACAAATACCACAGAGTCCAGAAGCAGCAATGTGATGACGGCACACAGAACAGTGAAGCCAAAGCAGAAGAGCAGGTAGTCCTCGAAGGCGCTCCACTTCCAGAAGTAGCGAAAGTCCAATTCTGGAGAGGGGAGAGAACGAAGCAGATGGAGAGAAACAATTAAAATTTTGCTCAGTAGCTGTCATCAGTATTGTTTAAAGTGTGGGAAGAATTAATTGAATGGATTTGACAGGTAGAGGAGAGAGGAAATCCGAAGCAAAATGAAGAAAGGGAAAGAGGTGTGGGAGGATTTACAGGAAAGAAAAAAGACAGAAGAGCCTGAAGAGATGATCGAATAAAGAGGCAGAGCAAGCATGAGGAGGTGTGTGTGTTAGTGTGTGTGTGTGTGTGTGGTGCTGGAGGGTGAGACGGTGCCTACAGAATGTGAGGATGGAAACGGAAGAGCAATAGTGACAGGCAGAGATTGAAAGGGGAATACAGCGGGAAAAAGACGAGTAGGAGAGAGCAGGAATAAGAGCGTTTCATTAAAGGATGCATAGAAATTCTGCAAAGACAGCACTCTTAAATCAATACTGCACACGCACATAAGTGAGTGCAAGAAAGATAAATGAGATACTCTGAAGCTTTTACATTTCTATTACTTTGGAATAACCTAGCCTTTGGCGTGACCAGGCTATACATTGAGAGAGTTTATTACCTTTGGTATATAGCTATCTTTCCACCGACACAACTCTATTAATCATGTGTGGCCTTTACCACTGATAAATAACAGGAACACTGCTGTCTGAAGCTGTTGTTTACTACTTGGCTTGAATGGAGGAGGTGGCCCACCACAGGTACAAAAGTCAGTGTGTAATTTTGAATTGGAATTGAACCAAAATTTAAATAGGCACAGTGGTCGAGTAACTGGGAACAATGTCTCTCCCATCGGCTCCAGAGGGAGATTACAGCTCCGAGGCTGGTTCAGGAGCTGCCAAGAAAAGCTTGTAGCTTGTGAGGGGGAAACATTCAGCCAACTAGATCTACATTCCTGTCACCATCAGCAAGGTCCTCAATGGGCTATAATGTGAGATGATCGACGATCTCTTATTGCTTATGTATGACCGTGGAGCTGTGGAAAACCAGCTGACATCAGCTAAAGGAGATTGATGGCTAAATAATAGCACATTAGTTAGTGTGGGGACTCAAGTGTGACGCTGCACGCTGCCAAGCACCTGACTTTAACATGTGCTGCTGTTACCTTTCACAATTACTGAATAGGAAGCACCTATATAAGAAAAAGTACATGTGCACTGTGCATTTGCATGTGTGTCCTTGAATGTCTCTACTGGTAATTAAGGGGAGAAAGTGTGCACAGCAAAGACTGATAACAAAAATCCTTTCAAATGTGGCAATTATAGGGGCTGTAACATATTCATTATTGATTAATCTTTACTTTCTTTAATTAACCATTTAATCTATAAAATGCCGTTGGACCAGGTGCATACAATTTAATTTATGTAACCCTTGCCTGATTCTGGCTGAGGACCTCTGTTTCATTAAATTGTTGTCTATCAAATAGGCAGTTAAATTACTAATTGTTGCTTGATCAGATTGGTAAAGAGTTAGATTTGTATTTATGCTGCAATTCATTGTAATGAACACTCCATTGTAATAGTCCAATGAAATGGTCATCCAAGTTGGAAACCCAAGTAGAAAAATGATCGAAAGATCCATGACTTCACCGATATAAACACACATGACATCACAACAGTATGGCGCCGAACACAGTGAACCTTTCACCTTTTCATCCTTTTTGTTATGTAGTGTTTGTGTTGTGAAACGTGCTGTTCTTTGCAACCAAGCTGTATAAGCCCATTTTCTCCCATCTTTGTTTAAACGCTTAATTTGTTAAATCAACTGCTGTGGTTGCTTGTGAAGTTCATATACTTGCCATACAAAGATCAATTTGCTGCAGGCATCCATGTTTTCCTGAGAAAATGCAGCGCATTTAGATTGAAAGTCGGAAATAGCAACTCGGAAATATCAGGTTCCACATTTCAATGGATTGCAGCGCAAGGAGTGTACTGTACAGCAGTGCTTGAACAACTAACAAACTTGGTAGATTAGGTAGGTATTCATTCAGATACTTTTAAAGAAAAAGAAGAAAACATTTAATCAATAATTTAACAAAAGTAACTTTTAATTCCATCCAATTTGGGTTTTGGATTTAGGGTTTTGACTGATATTAGTGTTCAACTGTACAAGACAAACAAAAGCTTTCTTGAAGCTTTCAACAACATCTCAAGATTTCCATAAGGACATTAATATTTACTTTACTTTAATAATTACTTTAAAAAGGAGACTCGAACTGTAAAGGCCTGCCAATGAGCGATGAAGGACATTAAAACCCTGTGGGCTCTATCTTGCACTCGGCGCAATTGGCATTGTGACTTTGCGCTCCCGGGGGCAGTTCAGTGAAAAGAGGAGGCGTGTTCCGCCGCAAATGTTCCCTGGTGCTATTTTGCCGTTTCAGAAAACACTTGCGCTACAGACCAGGAAAAACCTAGTCTAAAGTCAGTGCCGCTCATTCAGATGCTATTTTAAGGGTGCATGCTTGACCATAATGTAGCAAAAATATCACCATGCATTCATGACCTCGCTATTCAATGAGAGTGAGCCCAAAACATCGGAAAGTATGTCTTTGTGACATTTCTTTATTTACATTCTGTCAAACAGAAAAATCAATAGCAAACTGTAAAAAAAAAATAAAAAAAAAAATACAAACAGAAAATGAAAAGTTGATTTAAACAGAAGAACTAATTCTTTTCCCCTCTGATAGGCATCTGCCGAGGGTCCGGGAGAATGCGCGATGTGCTCCTAGTGGAGCGGGTGGATGGAGATGGAGTTGGGGGAGAAGGAAGGGGCACAACAGGAGCAGGTGGTGCGTTTGGAGGCCCACGCTCCATGGCTGCAGCAATCCTCTCCAGACTTGGAGGCCACGGTCCTGCGGTCTGAGAGACATTGCTGCCACGGCGTGTAGTGGGTCTGGATCCTCTGCACCTTGGTGTTTGCGCTGCTCCCTCCTCAGCTGGCCCGTGCGCACTGCTCCAGAGGCCAGGGTCTTCTTCCTGCGAAGCTGCGTTACATTGTTTTGATTTATTGTATGGCTGTG
>OMLP01017394.1:0-13103 GCA_900302685.1 Spondyliosoma cantharus | reverse complement strand
CTAAAATGAAAAAAGGGCCTGCTTTGCTGGGTATCCCCCAGGGTCCCTGGACCATGACTTCATCCTGAGGACAAGGAAGCCTCACAAACAAATCCCATTCAAATAAATACAGTCCTTCTAAGGTGTGAGCCCAAACAAAACCTTTCTTGAGCTTAACAGCAAAACTGCTTTCAACATATCCTTTAATAATTAAGGGTCCTACATATTAAAAGACCACTTTTAAATCACAAAAAAATTAACAACATAAACTGTTTTTCAAATTTAAAAAAAGGAATTACTTAATTGTTTTTCACTAGTAACATCTGGCAGGCCAAATCCAAACTAACAGCAGGCCAACTTCGGCCCACGTCCCCTCCTTGGGCTACCCTGATCTAGGCTGCTACCGCTCACAACAACCACTTCCTTGGTGTAGGTTGCTGTATTGTGCCGAGGTATTATCATTATAACACATTACTGACCTAATAATAAGCTCATATCTTGAACTGTTAAGTAGCCTCAATTTGAACCCTTGCAGATTTAAATATTTAGGTTAAGCCTTAGGATAAATTCCGTACAGCAAAGAAGATTAAGCCTTATTTTTTTTCTCACATATTCTTGGTATTTCTTTCTGAGGCTGGAGTCTATTTTGCATCAGATACAGCTCAGGTTACTTTGTATCCAGTGTGCTAATTAATTCTTATTGCTTAATTTAGTCTTCTTTTCAGACATATCTTACATTGGCTGGACCAAAAGCCTTTTCGTAGAATATTATCTTGTAATCAGTAACTTCCACAGAGGAACCGTGTGACAATAATGAGAACATTACGGGAATATCTTGGCCGATGTTGAGCCGCAGGGCAGTGGTCTGAGGCTGAGACTACATCACAGCTAAATGAAGGGGATATAATGAGTAGCCAAACGCACTGGGGATTAGGACTTTCTAATCACTAAGAAATTCATGGTTTGAAAGTAGTAGGCTACTTATCGTTAAAAGTTAAATAAAGTCACTATAAACTTACAATTTAGCCAACAACAACAAGTTATCATCATGTTGTAGGTAACGTTACACTACCGTGAAATGTAGCTGGGGAGGTTAGAGGCTGGTGGTTTCGTGACAATAATAACACATACATTTAGCCTATGATAAGGTCGCATTTAATGTAACAAAACAGGCTAACATTGAGCTACAAGTTACATACAAGTCACTGTGGGAGCTAACTAGCTTACGCTATTTGAATGTTGCAGTGATTTCTTTCGTAGTCGGAGGCACGTAATTCAAGTCAGCAGAGTCCCAAAGCGGAGCTCGTCATGTCCCGTGTACGCAGTTTAAAAACAGCCATGAAACCGTGATATTTCTGACAAAAACACGAAGATGAATAATGAATAATGAATAAAGAATAAAGAGACATACCTCGAAGAGAAAGTGTCTCACGAAGTGTCGACTCGGACAGAGAGGTCGTTCGCTCGTCCCACGAAGTGCACGCTGTCAGAGGGAGAGGAACGTTACAGTGAGATCACTCGGTAGCTTCTGTCGTCGCGCCGTGCTGCTGCCGCCTCCCTCTGTCCGATTTGCATGTCAACAGACCCGCTGACAAACTCTGTCAGTGGAGAGAGGAGAAAGACTCGCTCCAGCAACAGTCCAACTTTCTCCTCAAATGAATTCCGGTCCCTGACCCTTGGCTGCAAAGCCACACTGAGGTTCTCCTTTTCCTTCAAACGTCTAGTTAAGTTCAGTGGTCTGCCAGCAGTGTGACCTAGTTAACCAGCCATTAGACAGGTGCTATTAAGTGTTTTATGCAAGTGAACTACCATGAAAATGGTACAAGTGAACAAGTAAACAAATGAAGTGATTCAAATTTGATTACAACATCTCAGATTGGACCTCTAAAGAGATACACCATTGATTTCATATTGCACTTCCATGATAATAGGAAAGCTGCCAGAGGCAGATTTTAAAGGGGCACTATGTCGTTCTGGATTCCAACTCAGAATTGTAATATTTAGACTATTCATTCAGTAATACAAACTCATGTTTTGCCCAATACCGTATAGACAAGCTGTTGTCAGAGGAAAATAAGGTCTTCAGAACCCTGTTTGAAGGTAGAAAGGTGGCAGGGTCCACCACATATAAACAAAGTAAACCATGTGAAATTGTGTTTTCCTATCAGTTTGTTTATTTAGTTTTTCTAGGCATAACATCAGTCAATGAAGATCATTCTCTTCTGATTGAAATCACTTTCCAAAACTACATAGTGCACCTTTAAAATTGATCCAGCAGAGTTTGAGGTATCCTGACTTAAAATGGGGGTCAAGTAAAACAAAAAACATACAAGATCCCACATTTCCCATAATGCATCTCCATGGAGTTGTTCGGCCATGCATAGGCTACCACATAAAACATTTTTAGAGAGTGCTGCAGGAATTAATCTTAAAATCTGTAAATCACATCCAGTGCCCTTGTCTCAAAGCCATTGTTTTTTTTTTCACCGGTTTTCACTTGGGTGCCTGAAGTAAGGTCTCTCTGTGTTTAACACAAGCTTAAGAGATTTTCACGGTTTGTTCTATGACATAATATAAGTCAGTAAATACCCCACTACAGAGGTTGTTGGAGGCATTCAACATCATTACACCGAACACAGAAACTCATCTATTGACTAACCTGCCGTTTGTGGTTCAAATTATTCAAACTGAAACTTTCCAATTTGTAATTTATCAATATGTGTATAAGTGTGTATAATGTAACTTAGTAAGGAGCTAAGTGGTGGTGACATTAAAGTCACATGACCAAGTTGTTCGTTTATAGCCTAACGTTAGCTTTTTTTAGCATTTACACCTTAAAAATCATTAGTGATGTTCATTTGTCGAGTGTTTCTTGCTGAGCAAAATGCAAGTATCATAAACTTGTGTTTGCCACAGAAGGTATTTTCTGCAATAATCCAAAATCCAATTTAAAAAATCACATAGGCTTTTGCAAAGGGAACCAGTGCAATGCTAACTTTCAAGTTAGCCTACAAAAATAAACCATCCCAGCAACTATTTTAAGGTATAGCTGACTGTCTTTGCAGTTAACACCAAAAATCAAGGTATTTAAGGTCTTTCTACTAAAGAAAAAATGTATAAAATGTGTGTCAAGAAATACAAAAAGATCAAAATGCAGCTATGGAAGGTCACTGCCAGTTAAGGGCTGGATGATGTTTAAAAAAATGACAGATATCAACAAATCTTCAGGGTGGCCTCTGTATGCCTCAGGTAGGCAACATTAGTGTCACTTTCACATCATGCCATAACGTACAGCTTCCTCTTACAGATGCCTTAATTTGTCTGTCAATCGTGAATTTCATGGGTAAAAACTCTGAGTTCGTGTCAGACATGGTATTTGTAAAAAGTCATCTTAATTCGAGGATGGTGACATTCAAGCATGACTGTGTTCTGTGACTGTCTCACCCTCTCTGCATCTACAGCTCCAGCCCCGAGCCATGGAGACCAGAGTGTGGCCCCTTCTTGGGGAGGAAGGGTGTGTCTGCAGCAACCTGGATGCTTCACTCCTCTGCTCTTTGTGCACTTCTTCATATGCTGTCAGCCTAAGACAATATTTCCAAAGAATGGAACTAGATATTGGAGAAGCACAGACTGTATGCAGCGAATCTGTCAGTTCATGAGTCTGACACAACAGACAAACTTTCGCTGTATATAGAAATGGCATTGTCTCATTGAGTGACTCAGAGGAATGGAGCTCATCCAAATTGTGTTTTACTAACCTAAGGGCTTTATCTGATCTATCCACAACGCAAAGAGCTATAAAGGCTCTTACCAGTGTTGATTTCATAGCAGACTGGAGGATAAGTACATGGGTGTGGGCTTCTGAGGATTCGTGAAGATTCATACTTTGGTATTAGGAAAGCTGCTGTACAAATTCTGTCAGGGTTACAGTATATTCATCTTTAGTTTCTATTAACATTGTGTTATTTTTAAAAACCTGTGGAGAGGGATGTGCCATTAACATGGACAGTTTATTTGTAATTAATCGATAATTTGAGTCATTTTTAAAAGCCATGAATAGATTTAAAGTTACGTTTGTAAGATATTCTCGAAGCATTTTTGTTACATTTGTATAAATGATCTTAACATCCTTAACAAGAATGGCAGAGAAAGTGCAGACACAATTTCCCAAAAACCAAAATGCTACTGTAGCTTGACAGTATTAAGTACTATAAAAAATCCATACTTGTTATTTACATTTATAATGATAATATTAGGTGTTCTCTTATATGTGAGTGAGACCTAAGGTAGTTGCATATGGTTAGCGATGACAACAATGCACTGTGCTTCAAGCAGGCTATAGTCTCTGAGCCTCTCCATCAGCAGCTATTCAGTAGCACAAAGCATGCAGATCTAAAGCAATAAGGAGTAACCCATTTTCTGTTCAAGAATGACATGATGAGAAGATTAATATCAACCTTGTGTGTGTTCAGGTGACAAATACACAGTTAAATGTAATGAAAGGTAAAACTTAAGCCTAATTTTATATTCAATTTTCTTTTTTCTTTAGCTTTTTTCTTTTCTTTTTTTTAATCTCAGCATCCCTGTTAAGTTTGGGGGAATCCGTCATGGAAATCTTTATTACTGTTGACTGATCCTAAGAGGAAACATGGGTAAACAGAATGGATGTGCTAATGTTGAGACAGTGGCAGACATTAAACACACTGTCCTTGTCTAGTCAATCATACATTTGTGCTTTTTGGTTTTAAAGATGTAGCAAAAAAACAAAGCACCACAAAAGCAATTTGAGGAGGAGGAGGAGGAGTTCGTGTTAGTGGCTGGAGTGTCTGTATGAGTCACTCCCACAGATTTTAGAGCAAAGACCGCTGAAACTTGATCAGTGTAATCTTCTGACCTGGTGCACCGACATAAGGCCAGGAGTGATTTGTCAGGTGATGTCAGCGACTTTAGCTCAGTCACACTAACCTTGCTAAGGTATTTGTGCTTTTCTTGCCCGCTTCACTGCCTCTGACCTTTGATGTTCAGCAGAGACCTCAACAAAAGCACTAAAGACATTTTCATTTCCCCCCTCTCAGATTCCAGAGCAGGAATCTGACCCTACACAACAGCATAACCTTCTGCTTTGACTTATAGGTTTTGCCAGAGGAAACTTTTTCCATTGAGATTACAAAACGTCAACCCCATTGGAATGCTATACACGGTGCTATCTATAGTGTTGGTCAATAACTAAAGCTTGAAACGTGAGGAGCCACATGTCACCATTGTATATGAGCAGGTTTTTCCCAAACTAAAGGACATGGTTGATGTTAGCTTCTATGCACATGGTCTTGGCTTCTGCATTCTCTGAAGGACAAGAGCTGTGTGTTAAAGCAGCAGCTCACCCAAAAATACAAATTCAGTCATTATCAACTCACCTTAATGCTGATGGAAAGTGAAGTCTCGTAGTCCACAAAACATTTCTTGAGCTTGACAGCAAAACAGCATTGTAGCATTCACATAAACATAAACCGAAGTAGAGGGGAACTTGCTTAAAAATGTTTTTAAAAAAAACAGCAGAAAGGAAGAAAGATATATGTTATATGTTGTTAAAGATATGTTTATATTATAAAAATATAATATGGCTCCTTACAGATGGCCCGCCATAATATAAGTCTACAGGAGCCCTGAAATCCCAAGTTGATTTGAAAAGATGTTAGAACACTTTTTTTAAACTGAAATCTCCTGTAGCTGCTAAAATAAAAGCATTACAGCACATCCCCAATCTTTGGAACTTGCAGAGATTTGGATTATGTTATCAAGTCCAAAAAGCCTATTCACTCTGCTTTTAGCTGTGTTTTTATCTCCACCAGCTCATGCTTAATGCTCACTATAGTTACCAACTACTGCTGTTTGGTGGGCAGGGAGCAGTAGGTTTATCAGTACAGTTTAGAAACAGTTCGAAAAACAGCTGCCTGTGCCTGAGCAATGAGAGTTTTTTAGCCGGACAATGAAAAGCTCTGTAGAGCTGACAGGAACGAAGGAGTTTTTAATAATTCTCTGTGGGTTCATCAAGGGAAGTGACACCTTTCACATTAGGCATAACCATTGGTTATATGAAAACAGCTTTTTGCAGCTTTATTAAATAATTGAGGTACCCCAAAAACATTTGTAGTTAGTACATCATGAAAGTGAGTGAGTAAGTTTTGAAAGATTGAGATACACAGCAAATTCTTATTTTAAGTAGGAACATGGCTGAAGTGGTTATAAATCAAATTCCAGGGTGACTTTTGTTGGTTGGTGTCTGCAGGGTCCTATTTTCCCCCTTAGTCTTTCCCTGCCTGGGGCCAGCTATGTCTGCATAAGAGCTCCCATAAATCTGACAATGTTGTTTTATCTCTTTGAGCAGCACTATTTTAAAATGTTGAAGTCAGGGGGAATCAAGACAGCAGATTTTCTAAACAAGACTGTTTTGTCACTGTTTTGCTGATGGTGTGCAAATCAGGCAATAGTGCAAATAAATGTTGGTTTATTTATTTTTATGGGTTAACATTTGTGTTGGAATCATGAGAAACACGTGGCTTAGAAAATTCACAAAGTTGGGAATTACCTGACTATATCAACTGCATCATGCCCTTCAAGTCAATATTTAATAGATGCACCTTTGGCCTCAATCACAGCACTGAGTCTGAGTCTGAGTGGTCACAATTAGTCCTGCACATCTGGACACGGCATTTTACTCCATTCTTCTTTGCAAAACTGCTCAAGCTCTGTCAGGTCGCCCGGGGATCAGGCATGAACAGCGTTTTTAAAATCCAGTCACAAATGCTCTATTGGATTGACATCTGGGCAATAACCCGGCCACTCCAGAACATTCACCTCGTTTTTAAACCATTTCTGTGTAGCTTTGGCTGTATGCTTCGGGTCATTGTCTTGCTGGAAAAGATATCTTCTCCCAAGTCGCAGTTCTCTTGCAGACTCGATGAGGTTGTCCTCCTTAAAGTTGTCCTCTCGATAATTTGCTGAAATAATTTTACCCTCTACCTTCACAAGCCTTCCAGAGCCTGCTGCCGAGAAGCATCCCCACAGCATGATGCTGCCACCACCATGCTTCACTGTGTGGATGTTGTGTTGGTGGTGATGTGCAGTGTTTGGTGTTCACCAAACATAGTGTCTAGTCTGATGGCCAACAAGCTTGATTTTGGTCTCATCAGACCAAATAACCATCTTTCAGTTGACATTGACGTCTCCCACATGCCTTTAGTTGAGATTTAATGAGCTGTCTTCAACAGTGGCTTTCTCTTGTCCACTCTGCCATAAAGCTTTGACTGGTGAAAAATCTGGGCATTAGTTATTGTATGCAGAGTCTCTCCAATCTCAGCTGTTGAAGCTTTTAACTCCACTAACACAGGTGTCTTGGTGGTCTCCCTCACTAGTCTCCTTCTTGCACAGTCACTCACTTTGTGAGGATGGCCTGCTCCAGGCAGATTCACACATGCGCCATATTCCTTCCATTTCCTAATGATGGATTTAACTGAACTCTGCGGGATGTTCAGTGACTTGGAAATGTTTGTGCATCCATCCTCTGACTTATACATTTCAATAACCTTTTCACGGAGTTGCTTGGAGCGTTCTTTTATCTTCATGGTGTAATTGATTAACAACAGGTGTCTTTATACTGCAATCACTAGAGACACAGTCACTGCACTTCACAGGTGATCTTCATTTCAGTAATTGTGAGAGTACTAGCACCAATTGTCTGGTCCTGTTGAATTAAGTCACTTTAAATGTGGTGAATATTCATCACTAACCTTATATATCTTAAATTAACTGACATTACTTTGTAGAAATCTGTTTACACATTAACATTTGATTATTTGTTTATTTGATGTCAAAAAAGCCAAATTATATTGACCATGTTTCCATTCATAAAAGAAATACAAGGGGAAAACAATTAAGGGGGTCAATACTTTTTATAGGCACTGTAGTGCCATTGTGTGGTGAATTGAGTGAATAACACCATGAAATATTTTTGATGATATTCTTGTGTTGCCTTATCTGTTTCTTCATTTTATGAAGGACTGCCAGACAGGAATTCACCTTATACTTCTCCATTTTGAAGTTAATTAACTTAAACAAGTTACTAAGTCTGTAGGAATATATGTGGATGAGTATTCATATTGGTTAAATCTACAGCAGTTAAAAAAGTATTTGTTTCGGAACAAATGGACTGATTTTGTAAATATTTACCCATTTTTGATTATCTTGAACACTATGCAATAGGATTATTACATGATACAATTGTCTTATTGTTCTGACTAGATATCCGTTTCACCAATATGACAAAGATTACATTATGAAATATGATTGATAAAGATTAACTACACAACCGAATATAAAGCAGTTCAAATCAGCCCCACCATGACAGTCTACAGTATTAAAATAGTGGTTGCGTTTGCATCAATAAGGATCCAGTTTTGTAACACTAAAACAGGCCATTCACCAATGAGAAGTACTTTTTTTGGTACTAAGGGTACAGTTTGCTGATAACATTTGTTATTGCCTTGGACTTATTTCACTCAACAGCTATGACGCCATAACTTATTTATAATATTTTTTTAAAATTATGTAATACTGACCAACCATACATGTGTTGTGGAATTTTCGGCTCACTCGAGATGAAGAAGACTCAGAGACACCGATGGCTTACATTGAGATAGTTTATAAAGCATGATCATGGAGGAGCAACATAACATCACATCTGTCTTCACAGAGTGCTGCCATGACAATACTAACCTGTCTTCCCCAAGTGTCCAAATTATCTTACAGCTTCAGGAGGAAGTGCTTCCATACGTGGTTATCTGTTTAATAACATAGGAAGGGAGTGATGCAGAGTCTCTCCCCTCTAGCCAGAGGACTAAGAGGTAAAATAGGTCAGAGACACTTAGTCTGTAAACATAGATATATCGAAGGCCTCCTTATATGGTTTACGCAAAACAGTTAGCTTAGCCTTGGCTTGGTTCATCAGACATCTGTTCTGTAGACATATCTACAGTAGCTTTGAGTATCTAGGTTGCTGAGACAATGAGACAATTGCTTATAAGCAATTGTCACTATCAATATCCAGACTTTAACGTCTGAACAAAACACAAATGACCTCCTATTGTTTGCAGACATACTGTCCTGGGAGAATCATAATTATTCCCCAACAACATGTCTAATCTAACTGTGCAATATGTCAGACCTTTTGCAATATTTCAATTCATCAATAGGTGAAAATGTTGGGTGAACTTCTCTGTGAAACCCAATAAAATCACAGTGGTGGAATGTAACTAAGTACTTCTGTACAATTTTGAGGTACTTGTACTTGACTCAAGGGTATGCATTTTCTGCTACTTCATACTTTCACTCCATAACATTTACAAGGCAAATATTGTACTTTTTATTCCAGTTCATTTATTTAATAATTTTAGTTACTAATTTACTTTGCAGGTTGCGGACCAGGAAGCATCTGGCTTTCTGAATATGAAATTTAGCCAGCAGACATAGCAAATTTATCACATCATTAATTTCCTTATTATTAGATTCAACACTCAAAAATAAGACCATACATTCTGTGACTGTGACCAGGATCTTATGAGACTCCAAAATGAATAAAGACATTTGAGTTCAAAAGTTAGTAGAATGAGGGCATCCATAAAATAAATGAGAAAAATACTCAACCTCTTCTTTGCAGAAGGAACAAGGAGGACACATCAGGTCTAAACGTGTTAATGAATTCATTACAGGGATAGTATCTGTGTAAGAGTTTAATATGAACTTCTTTAACTTTACTGGGACAAGAAATCTGTTAAATTCAGATATTCCTGCTGATGTTAGGAAACATCACTCTCCAACGATGAAAGGAGTTAGGATATTGACTATGAATAGAAGTAAAAACACTCCTCATATGAGCATTATTACAAGAATGTTCCTCGAAAGCCCTTCCCACCAAGCCACAGTGCAGGAATCCTTCCTGAGAAAGGTTTATATAGAAATGACACCTTAATTAGAGATAGAAATTTAGTAGGTATTCTTTTAAGTATTCTGGAATGCAAAGAGCGAGAGATATCTCATGCTCTTTCTTGGGTGAATTCATAGGTAGCTGGATCCCCAGTATCATTTAGACGCTCATAAGTAAACACAATACCTTAGTCATACCAATCTTTAAAAAATAGGGTCTTATTTTTGCATACAACATGTTGATTATTCCATAAGATCCACATGTGTGGGGAGACGTTGTATTTGAAAGCGATTTTCCATGTGTCCAGGGCTTGTTTATGGAAGTTGGCAAGTTTAACAGCAATTTACTTGAAATAAAATTACATGAAAGCAAAAACTTTAAACCACTACATTTGGCAAACAGATAATTGGGGATAAAAAAACAAAGGGTATTATTATGTACCAAACATTGTTTTAACCAATTGATTTTAAATATACTATTAATAGTTTAAAAGTGTAAGACATTAAGACCACCCTCTGAGTATTGTCTAATAAGTGTTTTCCTATTTACATACTCACTCTTGTTTCTCCAAATGAATTTAAATAAGAGTGAATCAATAGCTGCACATGTTTTCCGATCAGCATATAAAGAAAAAGCTGGATACACTAATCTTCACTAACCTTCACAAAGCTCACAGTTCTCTCTGGAGATTTTAGGAATAAATGGGGATACTTTGTCAAAAAAGATACGACAAGACTGAGGGTCAAATGAGGAAGTGTATAACTTCTGATAGAAGCTAGAAATAAAAAACGATATTTCCTTTTCGTTTTCAGAGAGATTATTGTCAATATATAAAGCAGAGATTTGTTTTGCCTCACCGCGTTTTTTCTCCAAATTAAAAAAGAACGATGAATTATTTTCTCCATGTTCTAACAGTTTGGCTCGAGCTCTTAAGAAAGCTCCCTTGGCTTTTGTTTGGAAAAAAAGATCACATTTTTCCCTTAATGAGTGTAATCTCAGTTTATCTTCATTACTTGGAACAGGGATATTTAATACATCATTCAACTCTCTTACATTATTATGTCTTGCTTTGATCTTGTGATTGTTGCTTTCCAATTCGTATTGAAAACTTTTGACATTCAAATTTGAGTAACTCCCACTTTAACATAGGAGTAAATCCAGACATTGATTGGAATTTGGTGATGATTTGCTTAATGCCCAACCAATAATCTGATTGCTGTAGAAAGGAAGCATTCAATTTCCAGTATCCAGGTTTTCTGTGACAAGGAGAATTTGAGTTTGAGATAGAGATATCTATTCCAGCATGAGGCAATATTGTCCGAAATAAGCCACAAGTCTAACCAAGATTTTTGGGTGAGATCTGCTTTAAACCAGGTAAAGAGGTTTGTTTCATGTGGGTGTAAAATTCTCAGAGTGTCTAATAGCGAAAGTTTACTACAAAAATCATATATAAGATGGTTACAAGGATAATTGTAACCATCTTATATATGATTTTTGTAGTAAAGTAGAGTGCCTCTTGCAGGGTATCTGTCTGTACATACATTTGGAGCCTCATTAAAGTCACCACCAACGACTACAGATGCTGAAGGAAATTTGTTTCTTTCTTGCAGAATTTTGTCAGACAAAAAACTATGGAGTGTGAAATTAGAGTTCCTTACATTAAATCCATAAATATTTACCAAAATAAATATATTATCCCCAGATTTAATTACTGCCAAAGCCCATCTACCCACATCAGAAGCCTCTGGATACAGCATCTTGCCATTAAATTTAGGATTGAATAAAATGAATACACCTCCTGAGAAATTAGTCCCGTGAGAAAATATAGCTTTCCCTCCCCTCTGGTTGCGCCAGAATGCTTCATCTTTTTAAGAAGAATGAGTCTCCTGTAAAAAAAAATAGACATCCTTATTTTGATATTTCTCGTACATTAAGAGAAAAACATGAAAAATGAATATCGAACATACGTATACACACACGACAGAATACACTGATGAACAATGTTGTAGTTTCTACAAAAGGTTGAGAAATGTGCAAAACTTGAATTCACAAACCAAAAACTGTACGTAAAGTGAACAATTTTAGAAACTGACCCATGTAAACTGTGTTACCTTCGTCTATATGAACAAATATAGAAGTATAAATCTCTAGAAACATTTTTGGTGGGAAAAATATAAATGCAAGTGCTCTCAAAAGCATATGAACAAGTAAAGGAGTGAACAATATCCTTCTTTAACAAGTCAAAAACATCTTGTATATTCAGAAAAGGGGGCAAGAATATCAAGTGAACGTAAGATTCAGAAAGTATGCAGCTTATTTTACAACCTACGTTTTCCACAATCAAACACCTCCTTGTGCAAATACCTCATGTCAAGTCCTCCACAGATATCTTTTTTTACCACCAATAATAGCAAAAGGACTGCTGAAGCCTGCTCTCTTGTTCTGCTTCCTCGCCTCCTCCACCAGCAGCCACAGCTTCGCTCTCGCCTCCCTGACTTGCTGAGTCAAGTCCTCCGATATCTTCACATTCTTCTGCTTAAAGCTGTTTCACACCAAGTGCGAATTTCCGTGCGGATTTTTCGCGCAGAAATTTATAAAAGATGATTTCATGGGTTAAAATGGGAGCTTGCACACCAGGGCGGAACTTTCGTGCGGCAAAAAAAAAATCCGGAACCATTTTGTCGTCTGCGGAATTCCGTCTGCGAAACTACATGCTTGACCTATGAAATCATTTGCTTTGGATGATGTCACTTCCAGCCTGATAAAATGAGCGAAAGTTTAAACATTCTGGTGTCCCAGCACCCTATTTTATTTGATAAAAAAAGGGATTACTATCTCAACACGGAGGTGGACATTTGGCTTTCGATTGCTCAGAAGCTTGGCTTGATGGTAAGTGCTGAAGCTGAAATAACGTAACGTTATACTTGCAGTGAAGCTAGCTAGCCAGGATAGCAAAAATGCTAAAAACAAAATGTAGATGTCCTGCTGTAATGATTAATTTACTATTATCATTATTGCTATTGTTATTAGGCAGCTCTGTGGGTGCTGAGGAGCTTCAGCACTCCTGTCAGATAATGAACCACGACTTTTTTTCGTTTGGTGCGAAATTACAACACAAGAATGCGAACATTTCGCACTGCACTCA
>OMLP01017392.1:0-11143 GCA_900302685.1 Spondyliosoma cantharus | reverse complement strand
CCCCTTTTAGCAGACTTAACAACAGATGAGTCAGCACTTCAGTCTCCCCACCTGTCCCCTCCCTGTCCCAGTGAAGAAGGTGAGCAGCATGGTGTTCAGTGACAGGCCAGTTAGCATCACTGCAGGGAGTCTGTGGGGATTCTCTGGCTCTCTGGCTCTTTTTACCATCACAAAAAAGAAAATGAAATATTTATTAAGGGCAGAAATTTAAACACAAATCATTTTCTCACATGATCAATGAGGCAGAATATACTTAAAATAAACATGTAGTTCAAACAGATACGTCAAGTGCAGCAGCATCAGTGGCAGCTGTCTGTCAGCCTCCTATAAAATAAAATCAGCCTATAATCCATATTTATTTCAGAATGATTTTCATGTATTAAAAACAGTTCTGAAATGGAAAAAGAGCATATGTATGTGTATATAAAATATAGTTCAAATTCAGCTATCACTAAAGTAGAATGTTTGGTCAGTAGTTTGGGACTCTCACCTTCCTGTTTTGCAGTAGGAACAGAGGAGAACATTCACCCCAAATCCAAAGCCACCACCTGTGAGTCTACAGTTGTGGAGATAAATTAGACCTGCATGCAGGACTACAAGGGAGACAGTGAGCAGTAACCAAGTAACTGTCATGTTGTTCTTTTCACAAATATGGGAATGATAATCAAAAATATCATTAAAATGCATAATAGCACATAAAACGGAATAACATTTTTTCACCGGCCTATACAAGGGCCCAATTAGATTTCTTTTCATGGGGCACCAAATCCATGGCGCCGCCCCTGTGTGTAAGTCTCAATGCGAAATGACAATATTTTAGTCTTCTGTTGTACAGACACAGTCCCCGATGCATTAGATTGCCTTGACTTAAAAAGGGAACTTTTGATTTATTTTTTGATGAGGGTGAAACAAGTAAACTATGTTTACTGTTGAGCAATCGAGGAAACTGTACAATTGCACAATGCAGTCTATGGGTGGATTTCCAGCCACCAGGTGGTGGTGTTGAGCTGCCGCTGACTTCTACCATCAGCTCAATGGAGCACATACTGAAAGCTGACAGCCTGCTGTTGGAAGAGTGACGACCCACCACCGAATGTGTAACTGTATCCTGTACCTCAGACAGCAGTTGTGACACGAAGTGAGGTGGACGCCTACGTGTACATTTTGCCAAGTAAAGCGCAAAGTGGCTGAAAAAAAAGGACCAGCCTGAGTCAGACACCGCACGTATTTATTTTGTGTCAAACTGAAAAGGAGGAGTGTTTTCCCAAAACATACTGCACGAACCGCCAGGGTTCCTGGAATAATACAAAAGGCCTCGGGGTGCTGGTTGTGCCTCACATTTAAATGGAGCAACAGGGACACAATGTGAAACGACAACCAGAAACCTGCTGGGGCCAGAAGAGTGTTATGACTGGCACCTTGTTTTACCTCTGAACTGGAGTGGAAGAGAAAGGCAGGTGGAGAAAAGAGACGGTTTCCCATTTTCAGTTTCCATTTTGACAGTTCTGTTGGCTCTGTGCTGTTTTCTTAATCATGAAAAAAAAAAAGGTAATCCTGGACATAATCTGTGTTGGGGTTGTGCGTACAGATTAAAATCATTTTCAATCTTTACGTATGTATCAAAGCTTTTCATCTTCTCGCCTTGGTTGACTTTTGTGTAGCCTATCGCTTTGGCCTCACACTTTCCAATCTCCACTTCCACTTAAGTGATTTCTCATTTCTGAGGTCCTGCAAACGGAGGCAGTTTACCATTGCATTTTCTTGGGATTTGCATGAGACAGATAAAAAAAAGGATGGTCAAAACTGAATGAACATAGACTGAGGTATTCTGATTTTCAGTCCCTGTGGGTCAAGCTACAAAAACACCGGACGCTACGTGGATTCTGGATGCTGTACTACAAAAGCAGCGTCACAGAGGTTGACATCTAAGTTTATAACACTGGCTTTTTGTCATGAAATGGAGGTCTCAAGCTACATTGGAGGTGGCATCATCACAGTTTTGAGACAATGAAATATGAAATAAATATAAACCTGTTTTGTTCATCATCCTCGACTCTGGGCCCAAAACCATTAATGGATCCGATAAAAGGTGATTTGCTGCAATTAGGTAGCTCCACCACATAAAACCAGACTTGTGACCAGCACATTAGCTCGTCGGTCTCAGCTAGCAGAGCGATATCATGGTCGGTGTGTCTTTTTTGGGTCTCATCCTGCAAAAACTACATCCTACACCTCCCAAAAGGCCGTGCTCTGATTTATTCTTTTCTCGCTGGCACTGTGACACATTGAGGAAGGTGTGGATGCCCGCCAACAGCACAACTCTGTATCTGCTGAGCCATGCCTGCTTTTTGTAAGTCCAATCAAATCTTTCACTTGATTCCTAACTTATATAGCCCATTCAGTTTCACTATGAAAAAGGTCACATTACGAAAGCTAAAGGCGGCGCGGCTTCGCTGAGACTTTGAGGCCAGAGCTTTGTCCACGAGCAATGACCACTGATGCCTAAAGACAATTAAGGGATATTTCTCAATGCTACAACCTAATCTATGAGCAGCACACACGGAAAAGAGTCAGTGAACTGACTTGGTGATAAAAGAAGTTGGGTCATTCCAGCTCACATTAGCCACCGTAAGAGGTCAGACTTGACCAAGTATGACAGCAGCAACAATACCCCTGAGTGTACTGAACTGAACAAGATTTCCTCTGAATTAAAGTGCCAGTGTTAGCTTTCTAAACAGAGTTTGCCTTTGAAATTGGTCAATAAAGATTCCTCACCTCATTCAGAGAGACAGAGAGGTGGAGGGAGAGAAGGAAAAAATACAGCTCTTCACCTATTGTGTGTTTTCTTTACATGGCATGTTCTACAGATATGGACGTGGCGACTGCAGTGAAATGCTGGTGTGATGTCAGTACGTCTGTCCACAGATCGCTTTCAGGTCTATTCTGGCGATCGGGCGTTTGCATGAGCGCCGGAGTACAAAGCAAGACGTTTCACCACGCGCTGCTCACACAGGATATGTGGTGAAAGGCAAGGCAAGTTCATTTGCACAGAACAATTCAGACGCAAGGCAACGCAAAGTGCTTTACAGGGGCATAGAAATAACATTCAAAATTGCATTTAAAATACATTAAAAACAAGTGGAAAGAAAACATTAAAACAAGTTAAGAAATAGGAAAGTAAGCTAAAATAGAACGGGTTTAAAAGAGACAAGACTAGAGAATAAAAGTCACAGTGCAGTTCAAAGCTTTAAAATTGCTCCAGTGAAAAGCAGTGTCAAACAGAAAGGTCTTCAGTCTTGATTTAAAAGAGGTGAGGGTTAGAGCAGACCTGCAGTTTTCAGGGAGTTTGTTCCAGATATGTGGTTCATAGTAACTGAACGCCGGTCCTCCATGTTTCTGACTCTAGAGACTGACAGCAGACCTGTACCTGACGACCTCAGAGGTCTGGACGGTTCAGAACTCGGCAGTAGACCAGATATGTCTTTTGGCCCCGAAACCATTCAGTGCCTTATAAACCAACAGCAGGATTTTGAAATCTATTCTTTGACAGACGGGAAGCCAGTTTAAAGGTCTGAGAACCGGAGTGATGTGATCTACTTTCTTGATTCTCGTTAGGACTCGAGCAGCAGTGTTCTGAATCAGAGAGAACAGATTTGTATGTGCAAAATCAGTCAATGGCCTCTTTGAGCAGTGTTCATGTGTTGATGCTTTTATGTTGAATCAGAAAATTGTTCTTTGTTTGTATAATTTTCTCTGACAATGAAATACCTTTATTATGGTTCAATCTAGGCTACATTTAAACCCCAAAAACTTAACCGTAGAATGAGATCAATGTGTGAAATCTGTCCGTCCGCACCTTTGGAGGCTCCGTACGTCCACATCGTCTCCTGTACTGCCTCATTCTAACCCCGACAAATAATTGGAGGCACTCAGCTGTGTCTGTGAGACTGTCTCCTCCAGGTGAGTTACTGACTGGCTGAACACATGAACTTCAACTCGAGCCAGAGCGGGCTGCGCAGCGCGCGTCTGTCGGCCTGATGCAGCCACAGCCGAGGGTGAAATACTTGGTTGCTTGGATTCGTGAGCAGCTGCTCCAGACTCAGACAAACAACCCTCTCTCTCTCTCTCTCTCTCTCTCTCTCTCTCTCTCTCTCTCTCTCTCTCTTCTTGCTTTCAGATATCTGCCGCGGCCCACACTGTCCAAGTGGAAAAAAACAACGACAGCGTATAGCAGACATGAGCAAGGCATTATGCACACCACATTAAGTGCAGGGATTAAGAGGAATCTGCACGTTTCGTCTCCAAGCACTTAACTCTTATTTACCATGATTGTTCTGTGATCAGAGGGATGTTGTAAAGTCACCCAGCTATACACCTTTTAAGGTCTTAGTAGTTGTTGTTGTCAGATAATCTTTTTTCTCTGTTGATTTAGAACCTTCATCTTGATCTACTCTTGTTCTCGTTCACTAGTCTCCAGCCACGCTTCAGTGGCCCTGTGAGACTCTGTGTACCTAAGCTGTATTTGAGCAGCTGAGTGGGAAACACCATACACACCAGCCTTCAAGATGTAATTGTAATCCCGAGTTGGAAATATCAGGGATTTCTGATAGGTCTGATATTTCCCACTGTGAAAGGAACTATAATGTCAAGACTGCTCGCAACATGGCTGCAACGCCATCACTGCTGGCAGTAATATAACTCGAATGGCTCTGAGAACAGAGTGAGCGGCCCAAAGTCGCCTTTTGTACTCACTCATAGATAACAGCCATCTAAATATGCCTGATATTTCTCATTAAAATACAAATCCCTGAGAAATAACCATTATGTCCCCCAAAAAAAGGGCCTATCTTGCAATTTTAAAGAAGGTGAGAAAAGGATTATTGGCTCTGTCCCTTTATTCAGATCCTTACCAAAAGTTAATGGGCTCTCTTCTGTGCCGAGACCCAGCCTCCATCCAAGTTTTGTGGAAATCTGTTCAGTAGTTCTTGTGCAATCCTGCTGACAAACAGACCAACCAACCAACCAACCAACAAATTATTAACAGTAGCAGTACTAAAAAAAGGTTAACTTGGTTTTATCATAATCGTACACATTCACAAATGAATACATTACTCTGTCACTATGCATCCTGCGAATGCCTGTGATTCAAAAAGAAAAAATTGTTTAAAAAAAAACGCCAAAACAAATGACCGCACTAGCCAAATCAACACCTCTGTCACAGTAAGCAGTGGCGCTCATACTGTGTTTTTCCACAGGGACCGCCAGGACGGCAAGTTCCATGAAACTACATTAATATAACAAGAAAAATGGTCCATACTATCTACACAGTGCATCATTGATTTCCAACAATCAGACACCAAAAGGACAAAAGTTTGGAGTAAAGATTTGAAGTGGGATGCGTTCACAGAACACATGAGCACACTTAACTTTGGCTTTGTTTGAATCCCCCCACTGTGTTCGGCTGTGAGAAGCACACTGGCTCGGGTGAATTCAGGGACATCTCTCTGTGGCACACGCACACAAACACAAATCACCTACATATGGGCTCCAAAGTGAAACGAAGTTCAGCCAAGTTGAGACAAAGTACTCCCCTATATTTTCTAAGAAGCGCCAATGCTCATGGTGATTCACTGACATTGTTTGACTGAGCACACCATCCGGTCATGACCGGCTCCACAATCCGTCTGGAGAGAGAGTGACCCACAGGATTGAGGGGTGACACGTGAGGAATGGATTTGATAAAGTAGGGTAGATGCGAGGGGAAGTGAGGCAGACGATGTAATGAAAAGGCAAGAGAGCATGGGAACAAGTGTCTGTCGGAGGACTTGGGGAGGATTCTGGGTGAGCTGCCGAGGCTTCATTGAAGTCAGTGCTGAAAAGCAGGCGGACGGGCTGACGCACGCATCCTGACTCGCAGTCTCACAGACTCGTTCACAAACAATAGATATGCACAAAACTTGCTCTTACACAACAGGAGATCCACTGCATGCGTGCCAACACACAAGGCATGGCTCTGAGCTCTGAGTCATGTTCAGATGAAACCGTCTGTGTTTCACTGAAATTAACCAGAGATTCTCTGACTTTATGAGTAACAGACATTTTGCATTCTGTCTATAATGACACTTTGCTAAGTTTGTCGGGAAATATTGTTCTTTTTACTGACTACATTTATTTGATAACTTTAGTTATTGGTTACTTTGTATATACATGATAGATAGATGATCCCAGCTCTCATGCTATGATAAACTAAGCTAAACTCCAGCTTCACCACCAGTTTTACAAATTAAAGTGTGTTAACAGGTCTTGGGGAGTACTAGAGCAGATATGAAAAACTGTATAAGGCCTTTTGTGGCTCCAGAAGAAGCTGCATGCAGAACCCCTGTGCCTAGAATACCCACAATGCAACATAGCCACTGAGTGACATCACTGGAGGCAATTTGTCAGATTACATATAGCTTCCACAAACGGCTACACACTTTTTTGTTTTTTTTGTTTTACATACATAGTATTACTCCCCAAGACCTGTAAACACACATTAATGAGGACAATTGGCTGAGGTTCCCTTTAACTTTGGGCAAGAAAATAATCAATAAGCATGTTTATCAAATTGTTGAACTATTCCCTGAAGAGGATCAGAGAAATTCAATTGTGTTTTACATCGAGAGGCAAGTGGTCCCTGCTGTGTTAAACCCATCAACTAGTTTTGGAAATTGATTTGAGGACAGCTGCTCAGGGAGCCACTGGTCTAGTTTTCACACTGAGCCTAATTTCATCCTGGGATTTATTACTGACTTAGCCTGCCTTGCTCCTGTTTATATCTGCTGCATACTGTTATAGGTGAGGTACAAATAGACGTGTCTCTTAATTGGATTGGGATAGAGGAAAGGGAATTAATATTCAGAACAGTTGCACAACTGTTTACATCATATCGGGTATGGTCACAGTCTGTTAAAGTGAAACCTCTCGGCACTCACCACGCTGGGGTGCGAACGAGCATAGGGTAAGGGTTAGTATAAATCTCATAGTCGTGCGCTGGTGTAGACTTTTTTGTGCTGAGGGTCATTAGATGCAAAACATAGGCCACCCATTAGTTTGGGTTTAATCCGTAAATCTGCTCCTACTTAATGACTGCTTAGAGGTCCTTTTCCACTGGACATGAATTACATTTGAAAGCATTCAAAATACAGCATGCACATTAATCAAGGGAAGTAGAAGTTGGCTGGATTACATATATCCAAGATAGTTATGGGCCGCATACTTTTATGTAACATGAAATATAGAATCAAGCGTGTCTGTATAGAAATATGAAGCAATGTATTTGTGATAAAGAAAAAAAATCAAACTCAAGTAAATGAATAATGTTGCAGACAGATGCTCAGGATAAAACTATGTAAGGCATGAAGTGGTCTCCACCCTGCGTCAAGTTTCTAACCAGCTACAAGAATACAGGAAGTCCAGTAATTATGCTTACAAAAATAAAAGCACGGTGTCGGTCACGTTTAGGAAACACAACTTTCAGCAACAAACACACCTAGCGGGTGTAAATAAATAAATTGCGACGAGACACCACACATGCGTCATACATGCCAAAGCACGGAATACGATAACAACCGGGTGTGTGTGTGTGTGTGTGTGTGTGTGTGTGTGTGTGTGTGTCTTCGTGGATGTTGTGTTCTCGGAAAACGTGGTGTGAGGCGTGCTAACTTGAAACTGGTCACCTTTCCTTGATCCCGAGCCTCCAGCCAATCAGCGGCTGTGAGGGACACACGAGCGGTGATAATATCCACGGAGCAGGCTGCAGGCAGGAGGAACAAAGAAAGCCGCCCGTTGCGCGTTAACGTCCCTCCAGCTCGTCAACACAGACACGCACCGACCGAGCAGAGGCTGTTTCTTTTTTTTTCTCTCGCTTTCTTTTAACACTTTCCCCCTACTCATTAAATGTCACAACGCGTCTTAAGTGAGGCTGGTTGGTTTCGCTGAGGGAAGAGGAAACTTGGCGTCGCGAAAAGCTTTCTGTCGGTTCTCCTTTCTCGCTTTTTGCCTCGGATACGCTGGTCGGAAGGTAGCTGTTACCGCACGGTAAGTTTTCATGTTTTTCCTCTTCGGTGAGGTTTTAGCAGACGCCGAAATTCACTACCAGAGTACTGCGCGGAGTCGAGAACTCCTGTCGCAAACTTTCCTCTTGTGTTTTTCTGCGGCAAGGATAGTGCCGATGCGTCCCCTCCGCACCCTGTCGGGAGAAGGGAGCTTTTTTGCCCCAAACTCCCACCAAGAGAAATGACACGAAAGGCAATTTACAACTATTAAGTATGAGCACAAATTTCGGTCTAAAACTATTAGAACTAGGCGCTCATTTCATTTACATCGAACCATTAAAGTCATTGTTTTTTTTTCACGCACTAACCCAACAGCCAGGACTGGTGCTGCAGCAGGAGGTATGAGTCAATCAAAAACAAATGCAGCTTTATGTACCGACCTAAATTGCGTGTAAGGAAATCATCCATGTGCCGAAACACCAAGAAGACTCAGATGACACATTAAGTGCAAGTTGCATCGATTGTGCTTCAGCGGTATATCGTGTATGGAAGTACAGGTTAGTGAACTGCCAGAATTTGAATAGAGATTTTAGCTTGCTGTTTTTCTTCCTGCAACACAGGAGTGTTCACATGAGGCAGTGTGTTCTGCTGCACAAACCAGTCAGCTGCCTGGAGGAATAGTTCTGTGTGCACAAATAAAAAAACAGTTTCCCTCGAATTAATGTATCCTTATGTCTGGCATGGTTTCTGTTGGCAGCATCTGAAGTTGCTCATATGTTGTGAAGTTTTCAAACTAAGCGAGTGCAGACAGTTTCTATTCTGCAGGCTTTGCTTTTGGCATAGGCTGGCTTTACTCCAGGTAAGCAAACAAGGCAGCCTAATGCTGCAGAAGCAATGGAAGGTGGACTATTTGACTTCCTTCAGTGCCCGTTTGATTTTTAAATTTGCCTGCTATTCAGAGGCTAAATGCTTGGCCTGCAACCACACCATCTGCTTTGCCCTCCTGGGCATTTACAGGCTACTGTCCAGATCAAGTGTTATGAGAGATTTGTGTGGGTGGACCACAGCAGATGGTGAGATGGAGAACATAACTGGCTGATGTGGTAGCGAGGCTCACTGTTGTGGTTGTTGGTCTCGTTTTCAGTTGTGGTTGGCGCAGTAAACAAAAACTAAAATCTTTTTTTAACATGCGGGCAGTTTCCGCAGGACAACTCCATCATGGTCAGAATGACAAATGATTTGGATGTTGATAAATATCTTTATACTGTGAAAAGCTAGCTCATATAATCCTGTCATAGAGGAATGACCCCTGCACCCTTCTTTCTCACCATCTGGGGTTTGACCCTGTGGCTGCTGTGACATCAGTTGACCTCCCAGTTACTGTGTAGGTGGGTGGCATAAGCGTGCCCATGTCTGCGGTATTCAGAGGTTAGCAGTTCTGTCATGTTTAATTCATCAAGAGTCTCCCAGGAAGCATCTCAAAGGGCATTGGTCTCTCTGGGACACTTTCAAGCAAAAGGTTGGACCAATGCGTTGATTGCTACCCAGTCACTGATGTTTGTGTGTATGCATCCAACGTGTGTTTGTGGTAGAATTTACATAAGACTTTTCTTTTTTTACAGCTAATTTGACTGCTAATATTAGACATTATGTGACTATTGACTGATGTGTCAATACAGAAATCATATCCATATCAGTGCCAGCGGAAAAATCCAGGAGGGGTCCAGCCTTAATGCACACAGCACTTGGACACTGTGAATGTGGAAGCCCATTTCCTTTTCCGTATAGACTTTGATGCTTAATCACAGCAAATCAGTTTTCTCCTAATAATATGGGATTAGTCTTTGATTAAGGTTTACTAAACATATAAAAAAGAATGAGTGTAGATTGCTGAAAAGGAGGACACAAGTGACTTTTACTCCGTGTAGCGAACTGGCACATTTACTTGGAGATAACCGTCACTGGCTAATTGGCTGCAGAAGCCTGACAGAGTAGCCATGCACTGTTGGTGATGCTCGCAACAACACTGTCAGGATACTTGGTGAATGAATGTTGACAAATGAGGTGAGTAATGATTGCTGTGGTACTTAATCGTCCCGTCTGTGTCAACTAGCAAACCGGTTGTAATGACAGCGTCCCAGCTGATCCCAGGTAACAGCTTATTCTTCTTTTCACTGTCCTGTTGCTGACATACAGGCAGACTGATCATGAAAATGAGGTGTGAGCCTGTCCCTCCCAGATCCAATACTCGCACAAGTTCTCAAGTTTTTACCACCAGGAAACTGTACTTTTTTGATCAGAGCCTGATCTGGCAAACATGTTATCTCCTAATCAAGGCAGCACATATTTTCAAGAGTGTTTTTTTTTTTTTTTTACATTTTGTTGTTTGTAGACCAAAAGCTGGCAAACAATAGATTGAACTAGGACTGCAGCTATCGAATATTTTTAGAATCGAGTATTCTACCGATTATCCCATCGATTAATCGAGTAATCTAATAAAAAATTATTTTGCATTATTAAACAACAACACCAACTAATGCATAATGAAAATGACAGGCCTGTTAAATAGACCAAGCATTTGGCTTTTATTCCTGAAAAAAACGGGTATTTATTCCAACTATTCCAAACAGCGGGAGTAAAAGTGTGTGTTTGTTTATGTGCATGCGTGCGTGAGGGAGTGAGAGAGACGAGATGAGTGTGTGTGTGTGTAAAGGAGTTATTTGGTGTAGGCTATTACTCTCCTGCAATTTAACACGAATTACTTTCCACATCTTAACATAATATCTAACGTTAGTCATACCAACATCAGGCTACAGTCTCCACGAATACCATACGCGCTAATTAGCGATGGAAGGCTACGTTAAATTAGCTAACATCAATGTTTACGTTAGCTTGTGTCAGCGACGCTCTGGTGTTAACAGCTGGATGCTTTCGGTTCAGATGTTGAATCATAGTTGACGTGCTGTTGTGGTACGCAAGTTCTGCTTTGCAGTAGACACGCTGCACTTTGTTATCTTCATTTTTACGTGTGAAATGATCCCAAACTTTGGACATTCTCTGATTTTTACGAACGGTTTCTTGGCTCTCCGCCATCGCGCTGACTCAAT
>OMLP01017391.1:0-11862 GCA_900302685.1 Spondyliosoma cantharus | reverse complement strand
CACCTGATAGAATGTGGTTCCTGAGGGAATCAGGAATTGCTGCTGCGGGGGGCAGAAACCGAGAACCCATTGTTGGAGCTGGAACTGCAGTTCCCAGAGTCCTGAGGGGTGTGACGTCAGCAGGGAGCGGGGTAGCTTGAGCCAGGTCCGAGGTTGAAGCGGATGGGCCCGGGTTGTTTATATTACGAGCGGAGGAATTCGCATTCTCCAGGGAATGTATTCTTGCATTCATGACATTGAGTGCCGATTTCACTTCAAGAAGAGATGACAGGATGGCTGCTTCATTAGAGGTGCCAGGTTGTGGTTGTTTCGATCTTTTTGCGGGGATATTGATCGCGGGTCCTGGAGTGGCTGGTTGAGAAGCGGAGCGCCTCTTTGCCGCAGCTTTACCTTTTGGAGGAGGCGCGCTGTTTGAATTAGCGGCACACAAGTTGGACTCTTGGGCATCGGCGGAGTTTCCTTGACTCAGGAGGTAATTGAAGAGTTCTTCATGGTTAAGGCCGGATGGGACCGAGATGTTGCGGGCGTATAACGCCTCCAGGATGTGGTGCACGGGCCATCCGGTGAGTCGTTTGCGGGCGGTACGGGAGCTGCGGCGCAGACGAGGGGCGTCCGATTCATTCCCAGAATGAACCTCAGCAAATTGAACCTGGGTTTCAGGAATAACCCCAACTTCTTCCTCCGATGATGGAGACTCACTCCCCGAGTCGGGGATAGCGAGGGACATGGCGATCAACAAAGTCTGAAGGTAAAGTAGCAATCGCATGAGCAATGATAACAGAGACTATGATCTGAGATGCTGAAGGAGCGGGCAATGACACTGGCGCAGGGCAGCAGCGGCATTGACAGAGCAGAGGGAGAGAAGGGAAATTTTGCAGCTTAAATAACCCGCCCAATTGGGAGGGTGCAATGGATATTGGTCTGGAGAGTAAGGCATGTCACGTGAGTATGTGGCTGTGCAGCTCGAGTTGACTGCCTGAACTGGCTTGCAGGCTTCGCTTCATTTCTGCATTGCTTTGTCAGCATTTAAGACTCCACCACGGTCTATATCCTGGAAAGACATTACGTTTGAAATGTGGACAGCCGGGATGTTGTTTATCATTTTGCACTTATTCAGGTTTCAAGAAGCATCTTGTTCATTTCCATAGAGATGTTGCTTTGACTAATACTGCTGACAATGTGGACACTCAGAATGAAGTTGGTGAGCCCTCAACTTTACAGGCAGTCAGTACAGACTCTCTAATATCTACCCAGCCCTCTGTTGACGATAATGGTCAATGGTTTGGGTCCATGGAGGAACTTGTAAATGACATTCATAGGCAAGCGAGAGAGGCAGTTCTCAGCTGTACTTCAGAAATTCAAGGCACAGATTTGGAAAAGAAGGTGGAAAAGTGTTTTGACCAACTAGAAAATCCTTTCTCAACCTTGAACACAAGAGTCAAACGACAGGAAAGAGGAAAAATGGGAACCTGTTGAATATGTTCTTGGGGTGCGGTTTCATGTTAGCAGAGATAAAACAACAGGAGTTTACAGTCAGGTCCCTGTAACAGATAAATTTGTGTATACACCCATCCTGGGAACTCTTAAATCTATGTTCAAGAACACTGAATTATGTGAAAGTTTCTTGCAAACCAAACAATACAAAGAAGGCATTTATAAAGATATATGTGATGGTTCATACTTCAAGAGTAACATTTTGTTTTCCCAGAAAAAACATGCTCTACAGATTCAACTCTATTTTGATGAGTTTGAGACAGCAAATCCCTTAGGTTCAAAGAAAGGGATTCACAAACTTGGTTGTATTTACTTTATATTGAGGAACCTGCCCCCAAAATATAATTCTGTGTTGATGAATATACATGTTGTGGCACTCTTTCACTCACAAGACCTGAAGACTTATGGATTTGATAACATCCTGAAGCCTCTTGTTGATGATCTTAAACTACTTGAAACACAAGGAATTGAGGTGCCTTTCTCAGACTTACCATTGCTTGGTTCTGTTACACAAGTAACAGGGGACAACCTAGGTTTACATGGACTTTTTGGTTTTGTTGAGTCCTTCAGTGCTACATATTTCTGTAGATCGTGTTTGACATCTAAGGATGAGTCACAGTCTGTCTTTACTGAAGATGACCCTGGCATGATTTTTCGTACAAAAGAAATCCATGCAGAACATTATGCAGATCTACAGGAAAATCCTATGTTGGGTTCAACACTTGGTGTCAAAAAGACATGCTTGCTCAATACATTGCATTTTTTCCACAACTCTGACAACTATGCAGTTGACATAATGCACAATTTACTTGAAGGTGTAGTACAGTACGAACTGAAACTTGTCTTCCAATACCTTGTCAATCAGAAATATCTGTCATTAGAATCATTGTCGCAGAGGATCCAAAGTTTCAACTATGGTTATATTGAGAGAAAAAATAGGCCAAGTGGGTTGAAAATGGATGAGGCTAGCAAGGATCTTGGACTAAATGCAATTCAGTCATGGTGTCTTGTGAGAAATGCTCCTCTTATTTTTGGTGATGTATTGGAAAGAAATAATTGTTACTGGAATCTGCTCCTGCTCTTGATTCAGATTGTCAATATTGTGTTTTCACCCATTGTAACTAAAGGTATGACATACTATCTGAAGCACTTGATTAAGGACCACCACAAGCTATTTAAATCTTTGTTTACACAGAAAAGATTGATTCCAAAGCATCATTTCATGCTACATTATCCACGTTGTATTAGAAAAATAGGTCCACTCCTTCACGTATGGTGCATGAGGTTTGAGGCCAAACATAATTTTTTTAAAAGATCAGTGAAAAATTTCAAAAATATCGCAAAAACATTGGTGAAACAACACCAGAGACAGCTAGCTTACCACTGGGAGAATTTTGATTTTCAGAGATTTGAGTTTGGTCCAGTGAAGAAAGAAATTATTGATAGCTTGGAGGGAGGTGCGGTTTTAAGTTCTGTTTTTAATGTAAATGCATACTGTGAAGTGTCAACCACTAATTGGGGGAAGAACTATGGAACAGAATATCAGATTGGTATGTTTGTTTGTACTGGAACAAATGCAGAAATTCCTATTTTGTGATGATGAATGATGAGCAAGCTTTCATTTTGACTTGCAGAGTGGAAACTCTTTATTTTGATGATCATTTCAATGCATACTGTGTCGATGAGAGAGCAGATTCATATTCTGTTTTTCCAATTAAGGAGTTGATTTATTACAAACCGTATGACAAACAGTTAGAGTATAGAGTATTGTGAGTATAGACGTGATCAAAACCGATTTCTCCCCATTCATTTTTTGTGATTCCGCTCTGTTTACTTCAGAGCTCAATCAGTTAGGACTCTAAAACACAAAATCAGAGTGCTCTCTACTATGCAGCCAGTTTGATGGAGTGGGTGGAACTCATTCAGGAAAAATTGACTGTTTAAATTAATTTGTAAAAATTAAGTTTATGTTTTCAACCCTGCCCACACTGTTTTCCTGTTCTTTCTGCCTTTTCCAACACCACACACTCAAGTTCCCCAAGCAAAATCTGCTTGGACTGTAAGGCACGCCAGCTTTATTTATATAGCACATTTCAAACAACCAACTCCACCATTACTCTCAAATGTTCCTCTTACACGTGAGGCACTTTTTTTATGAGAGCTTTATGAGCACTTTGAAGCATTCTTAAGTGCAATTATTAGGAGTTTGATATTCCATATGGTGTTGGAATAAGCATTTAGAAGCTGGTACTAGTGCAAAGCTTTTATGCACTTTGCGTTGGTGACTCCACCATGACTTCTACATCCACAGATCATGTTCTGTTGACACTACAGTAAATCTGCCCTATGCAGAACACACCACCGCTGCCATCAAAGACTGGAGAATCTGCCTGAAGTGCTTCCTCCCACCAGCCAAGCAGAGGTGCAGTTTGCTCCTGTGGAGATGCATGTGGATGACATCAGCAATCAGTAAAGCAGCAGGGACTCCCTAGAGCCCTGGTCCCCTGACCCTACCACAGCTTCACCACTGTATGTCCCTCCATCAAAGGACCTCCACTTCACTGAGCATCTCATCGAGCTACCTCCTTGGCTTTGGCAAACTTGCTTTGCTTGCCAGTGAATCAGGACATTGCAACAGCACTCAAGGCAGCTGCTGTCATATGTGTCCACCTCCTGCCCTCCATGTGAGCCTTTATCTCCACAGAAACACTTACAATTTGACGAGAGGAGAATTCTGTGAAAACTTTTTGGTGAGCCGCTGCATACTGGCCCACCAGGACTCACTAACAGTCAAACCAGCATAGATGTCTCTTCCTGTTTTTAAAAAGTACAAAGTAAAGTGTCGTGCAGTGATCAGTTCAACAACACACAACATGCTATAGGCTACTATTTTTGAAGCACGCTAGCTTTCAGTGATATTGGTATACTATATGTTTTTTCTCATATTGACCTTCCACCTATTTCCTCCGCCTTCACTGACATCCAGCTTTGTCTTCTTCTTAGTCAAATACTGAAACACAAGAATCTCTGCCACATATTTAATAGAGAATCTATTATTTTTCACAACTATTTTCTTACTTAAACCAATTTCCTATTCAACAACCAATTTCATATTCAACAACCAACACATGGGGGGGCAGTGATTACAGTAAAATGCACAGTGTGTCCAATTTGTTTCATAACTAGAGCGATAATGTGAAACTCCAGTTTGTGATTTGTTGATTCCATATTCCTAAAATGTCTGTGGATTAGGTATTTTGCAATATCTCTTCACAAATATTTACAAACAGACTGTCCTGATTGATTGTTCGAGTCTGACAGCCCTACATACTCAGACTTTAAGCCAGATTTTAAACCAGTCTCATTTGAATCCTGTGAGACTCAACAAAACATGACACATCTGTGACTTAAACATTCTGGTAGAACTAGGAACCAAGTCAGCTGTGTCCTGTGCAGCAACACCGACTGACCACTGGCCACAACTGATAAAAGTGCTGTGACTCATGTCTGATGTGGCAACTAGAAAGTAAAAGCAGCAGATGAGAGGTAAACATGAAGACAGGGAGAGAAGAGGCAGAGGAGGAAGCCAGAGGACTTTAAACACTTCTGGGAGAGAGCAGAGTCAAGGCAAAGCAGAAGAGAACAAGAGCAACACTGATGAAACTGAGCTAATGTGCTGTGACCGTGAGGGGGTGGAGGTGGGGTGTGTGTGTAGAGGACCGTATCTGGTGTGTCTGTAACCACAGCAACTAGCATCATCTTATGCTGTCTGATTAAGTGTCTGGATGACTGCTTGAGTGAAGGCAAGAATATTCTTAGTTTGTGTGAGAGAGCCCCATGGGTGTTTACACTTGTGTGAATTGCTTATTTGGCACTCAGGTGTTTGTCTGGTACTCTTCTCCAGAGACGTGATCAGTGACAGAGCACGCTGGGTTTTGTTCAGGGACAACTCTGTCAGTCCTCTAGTTCTGACACAGCCACCGCGAGGTCAGTCAGACACCACAAACAATGATAATCAGTGTCAAGGATATTTTGGACTTCCTACCATGGGGACCTAACATTTGACCTTGTTGTTACTCAACAGTATCTCTGCCTAGATGACCACTGTCTGAAAATGTGACATTTATGTACAGGAAAAAGAACTGTCTGTCTATCCTCCAAGTCTGATGTTTTTAGTGAACAGTCACAATAAGGCCCAATCCCATTTCCAGTTTTTACCTCAAAAACTCCTTTTTGAGTGTTTAAGTGTTGGGTGTTGTTGATTTTGAATTTTTTTCGGTTATTGTTTTTCAGATGATTGGGCTTAACTAGCTAATATGAGCTAAGGGCAGTTGCCACTTGTTGCCATAGCAACGTTAAACATCACATCACACTGGAATGTGAATATTGTAGAGTGCAGAATCAGACAAAATACTGTGATTGTTGCCTCATATTATTGTCAATTTCTTTATTCCTGTCATTATTATAGTAACTAACTGATGAAAAAACATGTTTTGTAAACGCAATTTTAAGGTCATCATTATCCATGTTATCCATCAATATTCATTTGACAAAGCTGCTGACACAGTTGCGCAACACAAATTTGTAGTGTTACTGTAAAAAGGCTCTTGCTTTCAGTGTGACAATGCACCCTCTGAGGGCTGGAAGACCTGTTGGATGATGGCCCATTAAGTGAACAAAATGGTCCACTGTAATGCTAATCAGGTGTTCTACTGTAAAATAAGCAGCAGATATTTGTGACCACACTGTTTAACTAGTAACCACGATATCTCCAGACTCCCTTAAAGAGATGCTACAGCTATGTTTTCATACGTGTTTTTTGTTTTGTGTTTTTTTTTTTTTTTCAAAAAAAACAACCCACTAATCAAATAAAGAAGGCTTTTTGTGGACTGTGCACATTCATCTTTAAAAAATAGCTCAAGTCAGAGCAGGGAAAGTGTCAAAAAGATTTTAAAAAAGTTGTATTCAATGTCCATGTATTCATTATTTACCAGAGTTTAACATGAAGACCATCAGCACTCTAGCACCCACTGCAACGTCAGCCAGGGCATAATGAATTAATAAACTTTATTTATATAGAACCTTTAAACCCAAGTTTACCAACAGTCAAGCCAAACACAAGGAAGTGTAGTCTAAGCTGAGTTAAAACAAGAAGGCAGAACACAAAATGTAAAAACATCAAAAGTCAAAATGAGTTATTACAAGTGATAAGAATAAAAGTGATAAAACAGGCAGAAAACTCAGAAAGGGAAGAGAGGGAGAAAAAATTAAATAAAATGAATTAAAAAATTAAATGAAAATACAAATAGATAATTTCAAAAAGTAAATGCAAAAATAGAAATAAATAAAAGAATATAAAGCAATGAAGGATGATTGGAAGGCGACATCACCTCACAGAATTAAAAACTGATAAAACAATTATGATTAGTAAAAGGATTAAGAAACAATAAAAAAATAAAAAGCAGTAAAGGACACTAAGAAGAAAATACAAAAGACATCACAAGGGGCGAATTAAAAACAGATACAGATCTACAGATACAGATCTCGAATTAAAAACAGATACAGATCACAATTGCATGTGATACCTGTGTTTATTTCAAACTGAATGCCATTGCTACAGCATGGTGTGATTTCATATTTTTCCTATCTGGTATAAAATAAAATAAAAACATCTGAAGGCTATTTGCGGACTGTGCATATGTATCTTTAAAAAAGAGCCTGAGTCAGAGCGGCGAAAAGTGTCAATAAATTAACACAAAGTTTTGTTCAGTCTAGACCGTTTATTCATTATTTACTACATTTATTAATTTATTTGCGCATTGATTTTGAGATGATGAGCAAGCTATCACAGAAACCCATCTGTGCACTTCACAACACCAAGATCTTGTTTGTAGGCTAACAAAATATAGGTTTGTCTGTTGCTGGCATGGAGCTGATGCATGATTCTACATTATGTGCAATAAACTAACAGTAACTTTAGATAGTGCTGAGATCAATGTGCTTCGACAGATGCTTTGATACGGACGGTAAAGGCATCATATAAGTAGAGACGTCTCCGACTATGAAATGGCACAATCCTTAAAGACCTTCAAACATCATCAGTTTATATTATTTATCATTTATGTTTATTATAAAGAAAAGGACCATAATACATTGACACATCTCACCCCCCCTTCAGTTTGAAGTGTGCTGCTAAAAAAACTCAATTTGGAGGATTGTGTAGGCCCAACACTCCACCCCTCCTCTGTCCCAACCACAACAGGGACACCCTTCCCCTCGGCATGATCGAACAAAAGGGAGGGGTAGGGTTAAGTGGTAGGGACATGTTGCGTATTGGGATTGTGTCCAAAGCATGCAAATGCTACTTACCGTTAACGGTTAGATGCACCCAGCTGCCATTGTGAAAGGTGTCATACTGCTGCTCCAGCATCAGCACCTTACACTCATACCAGCCCTGGTCGTCTGAACGCACATTCTCTATCCGCAGGGAGGACTTGCCATGCAGACTGGCCCGGCCTGGTCGACAGAGACAGAGATGAGGTGTCAGCATAAGGGGGCACAGAGAGGTGAGAAGGATGAGTGGATTGAATTTAATGAAGGAAGTGAAGGGAGCGGAACGGGTGAAAGGTAATGAAAAAAAGAGAGGAAAGAAGAGAAAGGCCAGATGAATGTTTAGGAGAAAATCAACCTTTGCCGAGTTCAGATGTAAATATTCATGGAGTGCACTGCGGTGTGTCCCAGGCTAAACATCACTGTGCATAAGACCTGTTTCTAAACAGAGTGGCGGCTGCACTGTGCAACTTTGAATATGCATCACAACATCAAAGTGGCACACCGACTGCACTCTATATGTGCAGTGAAATCTTTCACGTAAGCCTCAGTGTGGCTGAGATGTCCTCATCTTCGCGTGTGGCGGTCTATTTTGGAGATGCACCGAGGCAAGGACAGGTCATTACTTCCTTTGAGGAGTGGGATGTGGCCAACACAACAGAGAAGCCTCTGGGGTTCCACAGAAGTCACAGTCCATCAGAACAGTTATCGGCTTTTGACTTGGTGAGTACACAGTCAGGAATGGCTGCATTGTACTTGTGCAGATCAAAAGCTGAAGGGTGGGGGGGGAGTTGATGATGTTGCTCCAGGCAATCTGGCAACTGGATCATAACAGATGGCAACTGGCAATAAGGGCTATACAAAGGGCTTTCAGGGAGCACAGGACGGCTCAAAACGTCAGCATTATCAAAGCCTAGCTCTCCCTCATTAATCCCCTTACTCGCCACGATCCTCTCCACTTTGTGGGGATTCCTGACAAATTTTTTTGTTAAATCCCCTCTGCAGCATGACACACCAGGTAAATACATCAGCTGCAGCGGGCGGCTGTCTCAGTGAGTTAAGGTAGACAGTCAAAGTGTAGTTTCCTTTCCTGTGTGTGTGTTTGTTTGAGTGTGTGTGTGTGTGTGTGTGTGTGTGTGTGTCCTGGTTAGGCTATTTATATATCAGATTATATTTGAACAGCTTCAAACCATATCTGTGCCCTCTCTTGGCTGACTGTAAGGAACTAGGAATGTTACAGAGTGTCAGGTATGTATTAAATACACTGTATACAGTATCTATGGATCCTTCACAACTGTGTTTGTTCTCACAGTACCTGCCCTTTGGTTCCACTTCCATTTGTCTTTGTCTGAGGGTAAACAATCTGTCCAAACAGTGCTGGATGTCCTTTTTGGATGTGATGTATTCAAGCATAAAAGGTAATGAACAAGAAATCATGCATGAGTGTGTCTGTATAAACACTGTTCCGACTGTGACTTACTGTATGCAAGTATAGTGGTGCTTCATTTTCACATATGGCCCTCCCTTTGCCAATGGCAATCTTGAAATAACCCTGGGAGTGTTTATGTAAATTATTGTGCAAAACAAGAAAGAAAATTACAGAAGTGAAAAGTGCATTTCAAACCAGACTGAAGAAGATGTGTGAAGACTGTAGTTGTCAAGGCAGCCTGAATTTCTGTTAAATTGTCTTTTTTTCGGTTTGTTTTTATACTCGAAATACTCAAATAATCGTATAATTAAAAACTGTGTAAGTGTTAAAGGTCCTGGTAGGAATGAGTGGTATAAATAGAACTTTTGGTCCTCAATTACTTGGGCTGATTAGAGCACTGGGCGGGTGAACATTGGGTAGAGCCATACTGCGAATTACGTGATGTCACGTGGACTAATCTGAATGACAGCTATATACTGTTCATTGTCCTGTCGTTACATACACAATAAGTCCAATGAGATAGTGGATATTAATAAAGTACAGTCAGTTCATGCCCACACAGTCCTGAGAAGAGGTCCCATTAGGTAAGACAAATGAAATCACCTGTGTGGGTGGACCGTGAGTGAGTAGGGGCTTCAAAAACTGGAACTTGTCATATGTAAAATTTAAAAATAAAGTAACAGCTATACAACACGATCAAGCTTTATCTTGCACTGCACAACTAATCTGGTAAAAACTGCTGAGAGATTATTGAGGATGAACCTGCTGAATGTCGGATTATTGAACTTTAAAATAGCTGCAGCCTATTTGTTCACATTTAGTCAAATCAGCGTCATGGATAGTCCTGTTGCTTTGGCTGCTAGCAGTTCCTTTTCACACTGTGTGAACGACAATCAGCTGGATTAGTCTGAATGAATCTGAGAAGAAGTCATGTGATGTTTGTGGCCAACTGTGTCAATTCTGTGACCGTTCTGTGGGGAATACAAATGTATCTGTTTAGAGTACTGTTGTCTTTGATACTAGAATTTACAACATGGAAACGGTGGCACATGAAGATGCAGTGTCCGGTAGCTCCTCCAAATGATGCTACATTTTACATATAATTTTCTCGGCTTTATCGCTGAAACACATACTGCTTATGGCAGAAAATACTGTCATCATCATCGGAGAAGAAAGCGGATGTTTTAAATTAGGAGCAACAGACTTTGACACCATCACGGCAGGAAGAGCGTCGGAATAAGAGCCATGCTAATCCGGCTTGGTTTGAGGCTGCCCCTGGCTAATGTCTGGTTGCAGTAAAAGGAAATGGACAAAATGGGACTCAGGCTGGTCAAACAACTTGAAATCAGAGGCTGTTGAGCCCACAGAGACTCCACTACAACATGTTCTACCAAGCTGACGCATTACTATGGATGGACTGCATTATCAGCCGACAGAGCGACTACAGCTGGACAAGGAGAGGTGGACATCGATGCTTGGTGCTCACACACAGTTGATGGACAGAGTTTCCTTGGTTATGCAACCCTGTGCTGTATAAAGATAAATACATTACCTTGTACCTTGAATTTCTAAAATTACCAAACTTTTAATGAGCACAAGGAAAGATATCATGAAAACAGGCCATTTCAAAAATGATTCTGCTTTTATAATCTAAGTACAGCAAACATAAATACATACTGCTATACTGACAGACCATCAAACAACATTATATCTTCCACCAGTTGTTGGCATGACCCCCATGCTCTGTGACCTCTAAAGTCACATCCACCCAAATTAAATACAAGAAAATCTCCAGTGTTGAGTCAAAACAACCTCAGTATGATGCTTTCTGTCCGCTCTGTGCAGTGTTCACTCACTACATTTTCAACCCCTGACAGTGAGAAAGTGTTGAGCTATTTTAGAGTGAACAAATACAAGTTTTTCTCTATTTTTTCACATGCGTAAAAAATAAATAAGTTTAAAGGTAAGCAAACACAAGTTTGACAAAATGCAGAAAAGTTATTTTAGTAATATAATTTGCATTGAATAATCTGACATGTGTCAGGAACATGTGTGTGTTTTTTTGGTTCAATAATTTGACATTTTTAACACCAACTTGTGCATTAAAGGTCTCATATTATACTGTTTTTCATCAATTTCACACAGCTGTCAAAGGTCCAACAACACTGTATTCAATATGCATTGCCCCAAACCCATCTGTGGTCCTGAATTTCAGCTGTCTAAAAGTGGCTCAAATGAGCTCTGCTGAGCTCTCCTGAGAGCAGGCTGTTCCTGTGCCTGCACCTTTAAATGCTAATGAGCTGGAGAGCCTTGTCCAAAGGCCTTGCATGCTTCACATCCCTCCGGGAGACAATGCCTCTTACACTAGCCGGTAGCATGCGCTAATGTTTACGGTGGATGTATCACAATGGCTCACGGAGATGCTTTCTTTCAACCATACAAGTTTGACCCAGGATCAGACCCAGAAGGAGAGGCTCCTGAAGAAACGCAGACTCTGCGGCTGCAGCAGGACGTTTCAGAATGGTTAGTGTGTCATAGTTCTTCATGACCAGGTGACTCGACATACACAACGGACATCCGTAGACTTGTCTTTAACTCCATGAGTGTCA